>JAEUYN010002471.1:0-123093 GCA_018257835.1 Euura lappo | reverse complement strand
AAATATCCGCCCCTCGACGATATAGCGAGACAGCATAGGGTCCTACAAGTACGATGTAGGATCGTGGGGCAGATATTCACTCACATGGGTCGCGAGTGACTATTTTTCCGTACCGAAATTTTGAAATATCCGCCCCTCGACGATATAGCGAGACAGCAGAGGGTCTTACAAGTACGATGTAGGATCGCGGGGCAGATATTCACTCACATGGGTCGCGAGTGACTATTTTTCCGTACCGAAATTTTGAAATATCCGCCCCTCGACGATATAGCGAGACAACATAGGGTCCTACCAGTACGATGTAGGATCATGGGGCAGATATTCACTCACATGGGTCACGATTCACCATTTTTTTGCACCGAAATTTTGAAATATCCGCCCCTCGACGATATAGCGAGACAACATAGGGTCCGACAAGTACGATGTAGGATCGTGGGGCAGATATTCACTCACATGGGTCGCGATTCACCATTTTTTCGTACCGAAATTTTGAAATATCCGCCCCTCGACGATATAGCGAGACAGCAGAGGGTCCTACAAGTACGATGTAGGATCGTGGGGCAGATATTCACTCACATGGGTCGCGATTCACCATTTTTTCGTACCGAAATTTTGAAATATCCGCCCCTCGACGATGTAGCGAGACAGCATAGGGTCCTACAAGTACGATGTAGGATCGTGGGGCAGATATTCACTCACATGGGTCGCGAGTGACTATTTTTCCGTACCGAAATTTTGAAATATCCGCCCCTCGACGATATAGCGAGACAGCATAGGGTCCTACAAGTACGATGTAGGATCGTGGGGCAGATACTCACTCACATGGGTTGCGAGTATCTATTTTTTCGTATCGAAATTTTGAAATATCTGCCCCTCGACGATATAGCGAGACAGCATAGGGTCCTACAAGTACGATGTAGGATCGTGGGGCAGATATTCACTCACATGGGTCGCGATTCACTATTTTTTCGTACCGAAATTTTGAAATATCCACCCCTCGACGATATAGCGCGACAGCAGAGGGTCCTACAAGTACGATGTAGGATCGTGGGGCAGATATTCACTCACATGGGTCGCGAGTAACTATTTTTTCGTACCGAAATTTTGAAATATCCGCCCCTCGACGATATGCGCGGACAGCAGAGGGTCCTACAAGTACGATGTAGGATCGTGGGGCAGATATTCACTCACATGGGTCACGATTCACCATTTTTTCGTACCGAAATTTTGAAATATCCGCCCCTCGACGATATAGCGAGACAGCATAGGGTCCTACAAGTACGATGTAGGATCGTGGGGCAGATATTCACTCACATGGGTCGCGATTCACCATTTTTTCGTACCGAAATTTTGAAATATCCGCCCCTCGACGATATAGCGAGACAGCAGAGGGTCCTACAAGTACGATGTAGGATCGTGGGGCAGATATTCACTCACATGGGTCGCGAGTGACTATTTTTCCGTACCGAAATTTTGAAATATCCGCCCCTCGACGATATAGCGAGACAGCAGAGGGTCTTACAAGTACGATGTAGGATCGCGGGGCAGATATTCACTCACATGGGTCGCGAGTGACTATTTTTCCGTACCGAAATTTTGAAATATCCGCCCCTCGACGATATAGCGAGACAACATAGGGTCCTACCAGTACGATGTAGGATCATGGGGCAGATATTCACTCACATGGGTCACGATTCACCATTTTTTTGCACCGAAATTTTGAAATATCCGCCCCTCGACGATATAGCGAGACAACATAGGGTCCGACAAGTACGATGTAGGATCGTGGGGCAGATATTCACTCACATGGGTCGCGATTCACCATTTTTTCGTACCGAAATTTGGAAATATCCGCCCCTCGACGATATAGCGAGACAGCATAGGGTCCTACAAGTACGATGTAGGATCGTGGGGCAGATATTCACTCACATGGGTCGCGAGTGACTATCTTTCCGTACCGAAATTTTGAAATATCCGCCCCTTGACGATATAGCGAGACAGCAGAGGGTCTTACAAGTACGATGTAGGATCGTGGGGCAGATATTCACTCACATGGGTCGCGATTCACCATTTTTTCGTACCGAAATTTTGAAATATCCGCCCCTCGACGATATAGCGAGACAGCATAGGGTCCTACAAGTACGATGTAGGATCGTGGGGCAGATATTCACTCATATGGGTCGCGAATAACTATTTTTTCGTACCGAAATTTTGAAATATCTGCCCCTCGACGATATAGCGAGACAGCATAGGGTCCTACAAATACGATGTAGGATCGTGGGGCAGATGCTCACTCACATGGGTTGCGAGTATCTATTTTTTCGTACCGAAATTTTGAAATATCTGCCCTTCGACGATATAGCGAGACAGCATAGGGTCCTACAAGTACGATGTAGGATCGTGGGGCAGATATTCACTCACATGGGTCGCGATTCACGACTTTTTGTACCGAAATTTTGAAATATCAGCCCCTCGACGATATAGCGAGACAGCATAGGGTCCTACGAGTACGATGTAGGATCGGGGGGCAGATATTGACCACAAGAGTGTAGAAAAGTAGAAAAAGGTCATCTGCGTACACTACACAGTGTCTGGACACGAAATCGCGCATTTTGTACGGGTGATTCAATTTTTCGCGAATCAACGACAGCGAACTTGTGACCAGAAGAGTGTAGAAAAGTAGAAAAAGGTCATCTGCGTACGCTACACAGTGTCTGGACACGAATTCGCGCATTCTGTACGAGTGATTCAATTTTTCGCGAATCAAAGTCAGCGAACTTGTGACCAGGGTCACAAGTTCGTTGACTCTGGATCACAATTTCAAATTTCGGACCTTTTCGTTCGAAAACGCGATTTTTTCACTGGTTCGAAAAAATTTAATCACGTGTCCAAAATACGCGATTTCGTGTCCAGAAACGGCCTGTCGTACTCGGAGGGCATTTTTCTACTTTCCTCCACTCTTCTGGTCACACACCGAAAGAAATTTATTCTTAAAGTTAGTATAATACACTAAAACTTAGTATATTTCCGTCTAAAATAGGCGGTGAGTATATTTTCTAATCTTAAGAGGAAAATAATTTAATGAGCACATACTAATGTGAATGCATACTAGTTTTAAGAATAATCCTCTAATCTAAGTTCAGTATGTCACATTCTAAAGGTTAGTATATACTCTAAACGTAAAAAAAGCATCCCAAAGGAGAAATCAGTGGAATTACAGAAAAATCGTTTTATTTTAATTTTGTATTCATATTTTACATTCATTATATAAAAAACGTATAACATTAATTTTGTCTGACCTAATCTTAGTCAAGTGATAGGATAATGATAATGATCATGAAAATGATATTGATGATACTAATGATCATTATCAACATAATGATAATAATAATGATAATAATGATAATGAAAATGACATTGATGATGACAATGACAATGACAATGTCTGAATGATAATAATAATGAGAATATTGATAATGATCATGAATATGACATTGATCATAATAATAATGATGATATTGATAATGATAATGAGTATGACATTGATGATAATAATGATAATGATAATATGATAATGATCATGAAAATGATATTGATAATAATAATGCAATAGGTGGAATTATTTCGAAGGTTGTGAGAACACGCGTACTCGTGATTTACTTTGCGGAAATAGACAAACTGATAATTTTAGGTCTATTTACGTTTCAATACTTAATTGACGTGCCCAGATCATTTTCATTTAGCCACTCAACGCCTGCGTCGATTTATTCGAAAAAAACTATAGAACTTAATTGCGAAATCAGTACACAACACTGCACAACACGATGGATGACACGATGCGGACGCAGCCATATTGCAATTTGGTGCGTTCCCCACCGCAGGGTGATCACGTGGTCACCTTACGATAGACGGCATACTAACTTTAAGAGGATATTCTTAATACTTCAGGATTCTAGGTGGAAATATACTAATCATTTAGAGGATTCTTTTAGTATGTACGATTAGTATGTTACTATACTAGAAATAAGAATAAATTTTTTTCGGTGCAAGTTTGCTGACTTTGGTTCGAAAAAATTTAATCACGCGTCCAAAATACGCGATTTCGTGTCCAGAAACGTCCTGTCGTACTCGGATGGCATTTTTCTACTTTCCTACACTCTTCTGGTCACAAGTTCGTTGACTTTGGATCACAAATTCAAATTTCGGACCTTTTCGTTCGAAAACGCGATTTTTTCACTGGTTCGAAAAAATTTAATCACGTGTCAAAAATACGCGATTTCGTGTCCAGAAACGGCCTGTCGTACCTACTACGGAGGGCATTTTTCTACTTTCCTCCACTCTTCTGGTCACAAGTTTGCGGACTTTGGTTCGAAAAAATTTAATCACGCGTCCAAAATACGCGATTTCGTGTCCAGAAACGTCCTGTCGTACTCGGATGGCATTTTTCTACTTTCCTACACTCTTCTGGTCACAAGTTCGTTGACTTTGGATCACAAATTCAAATTTCGGACCTTTTCGTTCGAAAACGCGATTTTTTCACTGGTTCGAAAAAATTTAATCACGTGTCAAAAATACGCGATTTCGTGTCCAGAAACGGCCTGTCGTACTAGGACGGCCTTTTTCTACTTTCCTCCACTCTTCTGGTCACAAGTTTGCTGACTTTGGTTCGAAAAAATTTAATCACGCGTCCAAAATACGCGATTTCGTGTCCAGAAACGTCCTGTCGTACTCGGATGGCATTTTTCTACTTTCCTACACTCTTCTGGTCACAAGTTCGTTGACTTTGGATCACAAATTCAAATTTCGGACCTTTTCGTTCGAAAACGCGATTTTTTCACTGGTTCGAAAAAATTTAATCACGTGTCAAAAATACGCGATTTCGTGTCCAGAAACGGCCTGTCGTACTACGGAGGGCATTTTTCTACTTTCCTCCACTCTTCTGGTCACAAGTTTGCTGACTTTGGTTCGAAAAAATTTAATCACGCGTCCAAAATACGCGATTTCGTGTCCAGAAACGTCCTGTCGTACTCGGATGGCATTTTTCTACTTTCCTACACTCTTCTGGTCACAAGTTCTCTGATTTTTGTTCGAAAAAATTTAATCACGCGTCCAAAATACGCGATTTCGTGTCCAGAAACGGCCTGTCGTACTCGGAGGGCATTTTTCTACTTTCCTACGCTCTTCTGGTCACAAGTTCGCTGATTTTTGTTCGAAAAAATTTAATCAAGCTTCCAAAATACGCGATTTCGTTCCCAGAATCGGCCTGTCGTACTCAGATGGCCTTCTTATACTTTCCTACACTCTTCTGGTCACAAGTTTGCTGACTTTGGTTCGAAAACGCGATTTTTCGTCTTGTCATACATGCAATGAATAGACGACGGTCGATGTGAATGAAAACAAAATTTTCAAATTTCATGGATCTTGGCTCGAAAACGCGATTTTTCGTCGTATCATACTACTGGGTCTAATAGGAGTTATATCTTGAAGTTGAACAACAAATATTTGGGTTTCCGACACACGAGATTCCAATTGATCTACCGCGTCCAGATCGTTTTCCACAGCCGAGAATTAATTTTTCAACATTTTTGTTATTGTGTCTTTGCTGGTACTGGACATGCAGCTGATTCTGGAATCGTCGGCGAAAATGCTCCCGGCCGCGCCAGCTGTTCGCTTCAGCGGCCCCGGAATTACCGGCAGGGAACGAAAAGCACTTGAGACATACAACGACTGTCGTCGGGTGGCGCCACGAGGTGTCATCTTGTATGCAGTGCATTGTACCCCCACCTCCTTTTGACCAGCTTGTCGGATCCTTCGGTGGGTTAAAAAATGTCAGGAAAAATACAGTCATCGTTGTGGGGTACGTCGGTACGTCCGCGGTCGGCTGGTATATAGTGAGATGAGGTGAATCGTAAATCGTCCAGATATTGGTACATAGGTTGCCTAACCTATAACTTTTGGTTATAAAAAAAAAAAAAAAAAATCGTTCAGATACAATTGACCTGTGCAGCCGGTCCTGCAGCGTTCACCGTCCTGTCGTAGAGTTTGTTTGCTCTCACGTGTAGGTTTATCCGATATATACCGCCTCGTTTTACTCATCGAATGTAAGTCTAACCATACATGTATGCACATGAATGCTCATGTGCCGCAATCTTTGTTCATAAAACGTTACATCGATTACTTTTCGATCTCACAACTTTTCTTCCCACAATTTTCCATTGCAAATCGACCGTTGAAGTTTCAATTTTTTCATCAATATAATATTTTCTGGGAGTAAACAATCGCGACTGATCAAACAACGACCACTTGTACATACAGTGGGTTTTCGTTTTTAGAGTCATCGTTATAAGAGTTTTTCCCTTCGTTTCGTTTTTATAGCTTCCCCCACTCTACTGGCGTACGTATTGTATTCCAAGTTAATTTGGTTCGGACTCCTCGTTATAAGCTACCATGCGACCTGTCCTTTCGAGGCAGGTGGTGGGGCAGCGCTCCGGCTACGGATTCCTTGGAATTCCAAGGAATTCCCCTGTTCCCCGATGAGTCTCTTATAACGAGAACCCGCTGTATTCATATTACCACTTACTAGCACAGGGCCATGAACACGATTTGCCCACACTGTAGATATGCACGCATGGTATACATAGATATGCGGGGGTTTTCAAACAATATCCGGGGGCGTATTCTTGCATTTGTTGCATGTGGCTGTGTGCGCATATAAAAGACGCGCCGAGAATAGGAGACGCGGATGATTAATCCCACGGTAGAGCTGTCAAGTATGGAGTCTCCGGGAGTGTCGGGCGATACTATGGAAGACCCAAGGGAGGCATCGCTGCCGGATCGCGCCAAGCCTACGGAAAGCACTCTGTTGTCCGGAAACATAGCGGATACCTACAGCGACGAGGAGAGAATTATAATACCTGATGTGGCAGAGGTATAACTTTGATTATTCGTGGATATTTACCACCGGTATGTTTTTCCTATTCGACTTGACACATCAATTTCAATGTCATACCATGTTTCCAATTGGTATTATTTCGTATAATACCTGATGTGGCAGAGGTATAACTTTGATTATTCGTGGATATTTACCACCGGTATGTTTTTCCTATTCGACTTGACACATCAATTTCAATGTCATACCATGTTTCCAATTGGTATTATTTCGTAATCCTGCAATACACTAATCCTTTATTTTCCGATGTTCGTGTGAACCCAATTTACTCTATATCCCGTTCATACTGTACAAATATCCTTCCGATTGTACGATTCACTCTGACCCAGGGACATTACAATTTAGATGAAGGACCTTGTATAAATTTCATCTTGTATAAGCACCAAGTCAGGCTACGGTGACGATCAAATTTCGATTATGTTGCATGGAACGTGGTGATAAAAATTTGTCTTGGACAGCGACCATGTTATTTTATGCCCAAGAGCCGTGGTCGATAATCAATAGTGTTATCGGGCACGTAACTCTCGATACACGACGCTACTCGAAGATCAGTAAATATTTTGTTTGACTGATAAGAAAAAGTATCTGTGGCACTTTCCATCGATATCAACTGTTTTTCAAAATAATCTGATACCTGTGGCGAGTGCTCGGTATCGCTTGTGACGCAAAATCCTTGATCTTATCTTTCTTGTCGACACAATCACCCAACTTTTGAATTGTTGTAAAATGTACAATTTTTCAAATCAATAACTTCAATTATCTATCTTAGTTGCTTCATATATGTATGTATATACTTCTTGGTCTAGTGATCTCTCAGGACCAGGGCTCTCTTGAATCGATATCTTCAGTTTCAGTTGATTCAGTTGTAAATTTACAAAAATTTACAGAAATCTAACAAGTATGTTTCCATTCCCCTACCGAGATCGGACGTACTCTGTGCACAGACCTGAATCAATTTACAATAAAGAAATAGAACAAATAGATTTTATTGCGAGTTATAATTTTTTTAAACTTGAGAATTAAACTTGAAATAATAAATATACTACATGCAGCGTACAATTCAAGATTCACAATCCACTCAACTTGGTTTATCTAGTCCTGGCTTAGGAGGCACCTCGCGGTTTGGGGTTGCATCCACATTTGCTTCGCGCCGGCAAGTTTTTCAATTTTTGCAGCATCAAGTTGAATACTTTTGTAGCGATATACACACAAGCTTTTTGACCCACTACTGTTCCCACATCGTGGCCCTTTTATCAACTTGGCCCTGCAACGATTTGCATTTGAGGCATACTGCCTGCTCTATGCCTGCCTGCTATATGAGCATAACTCATCAAAGCCGCCTCTAGCTTGTACTTCTGGGATGAGAGCGGAAAATGGCGTGATACAACTGGAGTAGGACCCTGAGGCACACGATTTTCCTTAGTTTTTTTTTTTTTTTTTTCCAAAACGAATCACAGGAAGTACCTAGTTTTATCCATAATTTATGTATTGCGCGCGTTAGTCCCACCTCAAGTGTCTATCTATTACGACTCCGAGTTACTTGGTTTTTCGTACTCTTTGAATTATATCATATCCACATAACTGCCTATCCAAACAATTAGCCCCGTGACCCTGAAATACTGCGGGTTGCTTATCCTCGTATACGTGCTAAAAGTAAAACACACAGTTTTGTTAGCTGCGTTCAAATGTAGCTGATTAGCATTTAAACACTGTATCACCTCAGACAATACAGCTTTGATCTTGGTCTTAGCTTCTTTCTAGGTACCGGTGCTGACCAATATTACGGTGCAAAAGATAGTATTTTCCCAAGGTCCGCCGGTTCAAGCGAATCATTTATATCCAGAATTGGACATGTCGCAATTGCTTGAACACCTTTGACCGACTCCCCTTGTTTTTACAGGAAAAATTCAGCTTCAGGAAATTATGGGCATTCACTGGACCCGGATTTTTGATGTCCATCGCGTACCTCGATCCTGGAAACATCGAATCGGATCTACAGGCCGGAGTTGTGGCAAAATATAGGGTAAACGATGAATGCGCATAAACGTAGACATGCATGAATATTGGATATTCCTTACAAAAAACAGCCGCCACCAAATATTCGAGTTTCGGGCAATATGATATTTGATACACAGGGTGTCCAAAAATTAAATGCGCAAAATGATATGGGTAATAGAGGAGGTCAACCTTAGTAAATTAACCGCAAGAACATTCGGTCTCCGCGGTCGCGTTCGTGAGATATGGCCGGTTAAAAAGTCGCGCTAGCATTGGTATTTAGCAGTCAAATTCACAGCGGAGATAGTTCGGCAGTCTGGTATATAGGCGCACTCAGTCACTGACACGATTAACAATCATTTCCAGTTTAATGATAATAAACTCAAACACTTTATTCGTCAATTTTGTTCATGAAGGGTCGTGCGCACCTAAAACAAGAATACCGACCGATTTCCCCCGCCAATCCGGCTGTTAAATGCCAACGCTAGCTCGACTTCTTAACTGGCCGTACCTCGCAGACGCGACTTTGCAGACCATATGTTCTTTAAAGGTCATTTTACTCAGCTTGACCCCCTCTATTACCCCTATCATTTTCCGGATTCAATTTTGGGACACCCTGTAGATTAATGTTAACGGTACATAGTCGGTAGAACCCCGCCTGGTCGACCTTTGGTTATCCAACCAAGCTTTGCCTTGACGGTTCAACTCACTTTCGTGCGGTGTAATCAGGGCCCACTTTAACAATGGGGACACTGGCGTGCGTAGTCTTTAGCGCACCAGCTGCTCGGGACTTTTCGCAGGAAGAGCAGAAGCCTGTATTTTTGGTTGAGTAGGTACAGTCGGTAACCGGATCACGAGTCGGTCAAATGGGTGAGGTTCTACCGTAGTAGTTGTAGCAGTGGTGGAAGCACCATTGTATGTAATAAATATTTACACACAGGCACCAACTGTTGTATACGCGTGCGTGCATTAATCCAATGAAATCTGTCGCCAAATACAGTTATTATGGGTCCTCCTGAGCGCCACGGTTCTGGGTCTTCTGATGCAGAGGCTGAGCGCAAGACTCGGAGTCGTAACGGGAACTCATTTGGCAGAAATGTGTTACAGACAGTACCGAAAGACCCCGCGTCTTATACTGTGGATCATGGTGGAAATTGCCATCATCGGTAGCGATATGCAGGAAGTCATAGGTACAGCGACAGCTCTGTATCTGCTGTCCAACAAGATGTAAGCGGCTTCACAATTGTAGCATTCTTACGCGACAGAAATCTCAACCTGAATACGATTATAACAATGAATAGGTACAAGAAGAAAAACTTCATGTCGAACAAGACGTTGATTGATAAAAAGAGTAACACATCAAAACCGAGATCTGCTCGGTTTCGGCTCAAAGTCTGCTACAATTTTAATCGAGTAAATACCCCAGTCCTTAGTTTCCAGAAACCAGACAAAATTATAACCTTCGACTTGTGGAGGAACAGAACAAAAGTGAATAATCTGGTCGTAAAGTTTCTTGCCGACTTGTGATGCCAATAGCTTGATAGCCAGTGATATATTATGATTTCAGGATACCACTGTACGGAGGAGTTCTGATAACCATAGCGGATACTTTCACGTTTCTATTTCTAGACAAATACGGCCTACGTAAGCTGGAGTTCTTCTTTGGATTTCTAATCACCGTGATGGCTGTGACTTTTGGTTACGAGGTAATAAGCAATTTCTCAACTTTCGAGCAACAAAGTAGTCCAAGTTTATTTTTGTCTGAAAAGAATCATTCAATCGTCATTATCAATGAACATGAACTGCATTGGTAATTTGGAGCAAAAGTCAAATCTATCAAACCGGTGAATATACAATGAATGTTATGTTGTCCATCGATAAAGTAGCAATCTCATTTACTTCTAGTACATCGTGTCCGCGCCGCCGCAGGGCGAGGTACTCGCCGGCATGTTTACACCGTGGTGCAAAGGTTGCGGCCCAGAAGCGATAACGCAAGCCGTCAGTATAGTCGGGGCGGTGATAATGCCCCATAATCTTTATCTCCACAGCGCCCTCGTCAAGGTAAATCATTTGTGGGGAGAGGAGCCATACTGCGACGGCGTTGGGTCATGTTTGTTCTGAAATTGAGCTCATCTTTCTCATATTCCAGTCTAGGAGTATAGATAGGAAGCAACCCGCCCAAGTCAAGGACGCCAACAAGTACTATTTCGTCGAAGCTAGTATCGCATTGTTTGTTTCATTCTTGATCAACGTCTTTGTCGTGGCAGTGTTTGCACACGGCCTCTTTGAAAAAAGGAACACGGACGTGGTGCGTACTTTATTCGTTTCTCCATTTACGGGGTAACACTTTACGGCAAACACATACGGTCAACTGTAAAGAATCGTGAAAAACATTATCTATTCAAAAACTTGCAAATATTTTTGGTCTGAAAACTCAAATGATCCACTCGGCCCAGCGGCTTAACTCCCCGGAGGGAACTGAGAATTACAATTGTCGATTTTTATCTACGAGCATATGACCGGACACTTTATATTCTATAAATATCACAAACTCCAGGAATCGACTGACGAGTTAAGTGCACTCCTTGAGGGACTAGAATCTGTCTGCTCGGCCGAGTAAATCGCTGCTGTTCGTCCAATGCGAGCCTTGTTGCGTTATATGTATATGTGGTATACATTTATACATAGGGTAAATAATCATTTGAATTATGTTTCAGTATAGCATATGCGAGGAGCACAACTATACGCTGGGAATGGAAACCTTCGAGGTGAATATCACAATGATGATGAATTGAAGCCTTGCAAGAATTCTAGAGACAAGATTCCGTGCGACGGCAAACTTCGCACAGATTTCCAAAACCTTGGCTGTTTGTCAAAAATCTTTGAAAACACAACAGCGTTAGTGCGGAAAATTTATATCTAGTTTCCTTAATAACCGTGGTTCAAGCTCGAAAAACAGCTTTTGACAATGTCGCCCCATGATTTAGCAATGTATTGCTATCGGTGATGGGACAGCGGCAATGCATCTACCTATGTTTCTAATTAGTTGCCGTCTTTTTGAGAAACTGTCTCTTTCGCTAGAAAATATATCACAAGCCAACAAAATTATTATCAACGCAATCTCAGCTCAACGAGCGACCAACTGAAGCGAATCACAGGTATTTGCTTACAGAACAACACCGAAACGGTGAAGGCGGACCTTTATCGGGGTGGTATATTCCTTGGCTGTCAATTTGGCGCCATCGCTATGTACATTTGGGCTGTTGGAATATTGGCCTCTGGTCAGTCCTCTACAATGACTGGCACATACGCGGGTCAATTTGCGATGGAAGGGTTCCTAAACCTACAGTGGGCGAGATGGAAACGGGTATTGTTCACTCGTACAATAGCAATAATTCCCACACTGACGATAGCATTTGTAGCTAAAATCGACGATCTGAGTACGATGAACGAGTACTTAAACGCCATTATGAGTTTGCAATTGCCATTCGCTATACTCCCGACGATAGCATTCACCAGTAGCGATCAAATAATGGGACAGTTCAAAAATGGAATGTGAGTGCTAAGCGTCCATTGACACGAGGTGATACCTTCGGTCCATTTCCATACGAGCGTTTAATTTTTGTTTTTACAGAGGGAACAAAATTATCGCCTCTGCATTGGCGGTCGTCGTTATAACAATCAACGTTTATTTTGTCCTCATCACCGTCCAAGACAAAGTCCCAAAACATTGGGCGATACTTTTGTTAATCGCCATATTCTCCATCTTCTATGTCATATTTTGTATCTACCTAGTCATACACATGGCTATCTATATGGGCGCGAGCGGTCTGACCAACTATACCGTGAGTATACAAAGAAATCGTAAATATTATTTGCAGACTTTTTTGTGGCACATTATGATGCGTAGATGTGATGTTTATCGTTACAGCTTGTTGCTAAATACATCAGCACTTCGCAGACTGCGAATTTCAATTTGGTTAGTCAAATACCTTACACAAGGTAGAGGACTTGGGATATGGAGTGCGCAACGGGGCGAGATATACCATAGGAGAGGCGTCTCAACTTATTATAACTACAACTACAGTTGCCTCTGCTTCAGCAGCTGGGAGCTGCATCTCCTTCCCCTGTAGATATTTATGTATGTGAAAAGCAAAATACACGTGTGTGTCTCATGTGCTGCAAGCATGTTTGTAATCGTAAATCTTGACAGAACGGAACTTGCAGACTCTCGAAATGACGTACCAGCCGAAAACTGCTATGTTCCGTCACGAGGGTTGTGGCATACATGTCATGTATTTCACGAGAATTGATTAAACGGTTTCAAACTCCAAAATTGGCTCAAAATAACCGTTATAGCAAGTACTATATCACATGAAACGTAACAACGTATGTACGTATCGATATTGAGTAATTTTGATATGGCGTATCAATACTATCCGATAATTAAATAGTGAGTCAAAAAATAGCAAGCAATATATCATCCCGGACGCCGCTACTACATCCGTCGTAGTGCTATACTATTGCTGAATCGTTAATAGTTCGAATCTTATTATTGTTGTTTTGATTCATATTTACCGGTAATAAATATGCAGAATCACATATTTTTCCAGTATAACATCCCTGGTGGAAATAATTTCTACGATTTTCTACAGAATATTTCTACGATTTTCTACAGAATATTTCTACGATTTTCTACGCCAATTTCTACGAATTTCTATCAACATTTCTACTATTTTCTATGTCGTTGTAGGGCAATTTGAACATTGTCGTAGTTTTGGCGTAGAAATTTTCGTACTTCCTTTCGGTGTTTTGTGTAGAATATCGTTACATTTTATATGAAAATAATTTTTCTGCGCTACCTCCGTCGGGAAACGATGCGTGGAAAGTTTTTCCACGCACCGTTATCCCCACTCCGGGCGCGCAGAAAATTGGAAGTATGGCTCGGGCGCAGATAGGGACACAGTGACTTGTGCTTGTGTGTCCCACGCGCATCCGTCACGCGTCCCTTTTTCTACGCCCTTGCCATACAAATAACTATTACCACAAACTACGAAAATTGTATGATTATCTACGAAAACTTCTACGATTTTCCGCCTGTTTTGGAACAATTTCGTAGTATCTGCGTAGAAATTTTCATAGAATGTAGTACTTTTTCGAAGATTTTCGTAGATTTTTCCATAGAAATTCCTGCCAGTGGGGGATTCGAACTCAGCTCACTTCTCCGGGCCATATTGACGACGTAGAGGAAATTATTGAAGACACTGGGGGCATGGAGGGCAGAGCGAATATTGAGAACATTGAGGGCATGGAGGTCATTGAGGAAATGAAGGAAATTGAGACCATGGAAGGCCCGGAGGACACTCAAGACACCGATGTTACTGAGGATGTTGAAGACATTGAGGAGGATGCGGGGTGTGAGGACGGTGGGGATGTTGAGGAAGTTGAGGACGTTGAGGACGTCGAAGAGGGGCCGGACGTTGAGGACATTGAGGAGGGTGCGGACGTTGAGGACGGTGTGGACGATGTTGAGCACGTTGAGGATGGTATCGGCGTTGAGGACGTCGCGGAGGGGCTGGACGTTGAGGACAGTGCGGGTGATGTTGAGGACGTTGAGGATGGTATCGACGTTGAGGACGTCGATGAGGGGCCGGACGTTGAGGATGTTGTGGACGGTGACGAGTGTGCGGACGTTGAGGACGTTGCGGTTGCGGACGATGAGGACATTGAAGAAGTTACATACAGTATGTTTGAGGTACGGATAATATGCAATATAATACCTACACGAAATAATTTTCAAATAATGTCATTAGTGACCGTAAAAGTGATCGTCAATATAAGCTAATAATATTATTTTACACAGGGGCAGTTACCCCGTACCAGCTCTCGGATAGACAGTTCCACGAATATCGATCACAATCGGCAATGCTACGATCAAATGGATGTGAGTTGTACTAAATTATATTGGCTCGTGTGTTCTTTCGAAATTCAATCGACTTTGTATTTGTGGCTATAACTTATTGAACTCGTGATAATTTCTACAAGCTGGAGGATATATAATATCTGAACTTTATTGCCGAACGAAGTCATATGAAAACTTGATGATGGTTTTTGCAGGAGGATAATCTTGCCGAAGAAGCAGAGAACAATGCATACTTTTCTCAGCCCCTGTGTCCGTGCACACCGACAAATCGCGGAGAAACCATAATGGCTGTGATGACTTTAGGCATAAGGCACTCATTCACATGGGTTGGAATCATTGACACGCTGAAGACCATAAATATGTTGTTTGCAAAAGACGTAGTACCTGCCACAAAGTACAAGCTATTTAAATACTTTACGACAGAGACGGAATATTTCCGTTACAACATAATTTGTCCCCACTGTGAAGCATTGTTGGGTAAGCAGTCTAAAATATCCGGAAATGAAGTGAAGATGTGCAATAAGTGCGGTATGGAGGTGAAAGTAGCGGAAATGGAGTCTTTCTTTTTGACGGCTAGTTTCGAAAACCAATTAAGAAATCTTTTGAAGCGACCGGATGTGATACAGAATCTGAATTACAAACATACTAGACCAGAAAACCCTGCAGGTGATTTACGCGACATTTACGATGGCGCAATATATCGGAAGTTGAGTGCAAAAGGTGAACCGCTCAGTTATCAGTACAATCTGTCGTACACGTTTAACACAGACGGTTGTCAGGCTACTGATTCCAGTACGACGAGTCTGTGGCCTATATATGCGACGATCAACGAATTGCCTCCAGATATGAGAAACAAGAATATGATTCTTGTAGGCATATGGGCCTGTCACCGCAAACCAAACATGGCATCCTTTCTGAGACCATTTGTCGATGATGCTGAAGAATTATCTACGAACGGGATAACTTTCGAAATAAATGGCAAAGGAATCGTGACTAGCAAAGTTTTTGCAATATGTTCTTGCGTGGACTCCGTCGCTCGGTCAGCGATGCTCAATATGAAACAATTTAACGGATACTATGGTTGTACCCTGTGTGAGCATCCTGGCGAATTAGTTAGAGACAAAACAGGTAGGAAATTGGTGAAGTTCACAGTCTCCACACAAGTTCCGCCCGACCGCACCCACGAATCCATAATACGCGACATGCAAGCTGCCTACGAAATAACTCGTGCTACCAGAAAGAGAATGGATGTAAAAGGTGTGTTTGGGCCGTCACCTCTCATGAATTTGGCATGCTTCAATTTAGCTAGCGGTCTACCTCCAGACAGTATGCATTTACTGTATGGTCTAATAAGGCAATATACGAATATGCTGCTCAATGACAACGGCAATGACTATTACATAGGAGCACCAAATGTAGTGGATCTATTAAATGAACGGCTCACTGCATTTACACCACCTAAATGTATTACACGAACGCCGCGAAGTCTGAAGGACCGAGCTCTGTGGAAAGCCTCTGAGTGGCGCTCCTGGCTGATATTTTATTCACTTGTTTGTCTCGACGGAATCTTGCCGACGAAATATCTCACTCATCTAGCGATGTTAGTCACAGCCATTCGTATTTTGATGGAAGAGTCAATTCCACGTGACAGACTTCGGTACGCGCATGAATTAATCCTGAAGTTTGTGGTACTATTTCAATTGTACTTCGAGAAGAGTGCGATGAATTATAACATTCACCTACTACTACACGTTTGTCGGGGAGTAGAAAATTTCGGACCGTTGTGGACGCACACCGCATACCCCTATGAAAATGAAAATAGACACGTGCTGCAATTGAAAAAGAGCCCCACCCACCTTGCTCTTCAGATTTCTCGGCGATTCGTTATGCCCTGGTGAAAATAATTTTTACGACAAACTACGAAATATACAAATACGTAGAAAATCATGTTTTTCCGTAGTTTTTTTCATAGAAATCTATGAATTCCTACGAATATTAATGAAAATCTATTATTTGTTACGAATAACGACGAAAAATTACAACTTGCAAAAAGTGTAATAACTCATCGTAAATTGTAGTAAAAATCTACAAATTCATACGAATATCTACGAGAACTTTCTACAAATGTTTTCAGTGATTGTTTTTCGTAAATAATTGTAAAAAAATACTCAATTCTACCGCCGAAATACGGCAATCGAGTACCCAGCCGAAGTAGCAATAGTTGTTCGTATATTGTCGTAGAAAATTACGAATTTTTACCGCTGAAATACGACAATCATCTACGTCGTCAAAGTGGTAATAGTTTTTCGTACATTGTCGTGAAAAACTACGAATTTATACTGCCGGAATACGACAATCGTATCTTTGGCTGCAGTAGAAATAGTTTTTTTGTAAATTGTCGTAGAAAATTATTGATTTTTACCGCCAAAATACGATAACCAGGTACCCAGCCGAAGTGAGAATAGTTGTTCGTATATTTTCGTAGGAAATTACGAATTTCTACCGCTGACATAAGGCAATCGTCTACGTCGTCAAAGGGCGAATAGTTTTTCGTACACTGTCGTGAAAAACTACGAATTTCTACCGCCGAAATAAGACAATCGTATTCGTCGTCGAAGTGGGAATAGTTGTTCGTATATTTTCGTAGAAAATTACGAATTTCTAGCGCCGAAATAAGACAATCGTATTCGTCGTCGAAGTGGGAATAGTTGTTCGTATACTGTCGTGAAAAACTACGAATTTCTACCGCCGAAATAAGACAATCGTATTCGTCGTCGAAGTGGGAATAGTTGTTCGTATATTTTCGTAGAAAATTACGAATTTCTACCGCCGAAATAAGACAATCGTATTCGTCGTCGAAGTGGGAATAGTTGTTCGTATACTGTCGTGAAAAACTACGAATTTCTACCGCTGAAATACGACAATCGTATCTTTGGCTGCAGTGAAAATAGTTTCTTGTGAATTGTCGTAGAAAATTATTAATTTCTACCGCCGAAATACGACAATCGGGTACTTGGCCGAAGTTGAAATAGTTTTTTTGTATGTAGTCGTCGAAAAGTATGAATTTCTACCACTGAAATATGCCAATCGTGTGTATTGTAAGTTTCTGGATGACAAATAAGTGATAACACTAGTTAGCTGTGTGTATATACAGGATGATTCAGAATTTGTGGCTAATATTTGATGGAAAAATATCTATTGAAATGGAAATTGAAAGTTTTTCATCTTTTTCTTGAAGAAGATTCTTGTGAATTTCTATAAAATTGAGATTAGTGGTTTCGTGGCCGTTCCTTATAACGTCATATACTTTGAGTCTCTGCATTCTGTTCATTACCGATTTTTTTAAATGTGATTTTGGAACAGTAGCAGATTAGGAAATTATCTCAGCAGTTTTGCTAAGAAAATAAATGCATAGAAATTTGGAAAAGGATTCATACAATATCCAGCACGAGTTCGAACCCAGACGGTATATTACAACTTCATCCAGGTAGATAAAAATATTGTGTAAGTCCAATGACACGGCTGACCTGTTATTTTCAATCAATATTGCTGAGAAACCCAAAATTATGAACCATTACTTATTGTTACGAATAAACTAGGATTTTTCATATTGAAACAGATATAGGACATGTTCCCAGCTGATAACAATCGTGCTACGCACAATACGCGCACGTCGTGCGGGCGCACGTTGTGCGTGTGCAATGCGTGACTTTTGCCAGTACGAAGTGATGCCGCACAACGTGCGTGCACACTGAGCTGCGTTTCGCTATCACACGTGCAATCACGTATTCCGCGATTATGCGACGCAGAGTGTGCAGCCAAATTGCGTGTAGTATGCACTCCTTGCACTTTGGGTTATTATTTGCAATATATACTTATAGATCTTGAATAAATATAATTTTCAAAATAGTGTTTCCCCAAGAATTAAATCTTACTCTATTTCAATCTCACGTTTACTCAGTCTCTGCAATACGTTCAGACGAAGTAATAAATAGACTAATATACAGTTCTGAAAATTCGCGAATAAAGTCTGACAAAAATCGAGAAATCGTTCTAGAGTTAGGTCAAATTTGACGCATACAAAATTTTGAATGAAATCATGAATGGTGAGAATAATCATTGACTGGCATAGAATAAGCCCCATGTATATCGTCGGACAAAATTTTTGAAAAGCGCGCGCTGTAGCCGCGCGGTGTGCGGAGGCGCGGACCCGCATCCCGCCATTATTATTCCTGTCAGCCGGTCACGCGGGATCGCTCGGAATAGAAGTGTAATAAGTATTTTATAATTAATAACCAGTTCAAGTCTGCAGTTTCACATCATTTCGTGTAGGTTCCAACTCGGATTTGACAAAGAATCGAAACGGCAGCAAGTGAAATCCAACCTACGGTAGGTGCATGAATACAATCCAAATTCGCTATTATAACCTCTCTTTCATTCGGATAATCTTACTTCGCACCTAACTTCATCGAATATGTTTCGAAGATTTATATTGTTTTATATCATAGTTAGAAGGAATTTAGTAAGGAAAACAGTCTATGTAAAATAGTCTATGAGCCGCTTGAGTGTTCTCGAATAATTAAAAATACAATTTATCGATAGACTTCGGTGAAAGTTTGACAAGAATTTTTTTCTCTAGTCAATTAAATGACTGAAATAAGTCGAATAAAAAAAATGCTTTCCTAATTCTGAGTATTATGATAGTATTTTTCAAAAATTTCAATATTTTGAGACCAAACGATATGCCTAGAAAATGTTTTGCAGATAATATCTCGCGTACTACAGCGGAAGGTATATATTTCCGCGCAGGGTTTGAAAAGATTCTGTGAGCGGCTTGATTTTGATCTGTAGATAACTTATAATCAGCCTCATGATACCTTAATCTAAACAAATGGAACGCGCCTGCGAGGATCTAATGCATTACTTTACAAAAATCACTTTTTAACTAGAACTAGGTCTTAGCTGGGTTCATATTTCCAGTAGGTACAAAAGGATACAACGCGAGGGAATAATAATATGATTTGTGCTCAGAATAATCTTTAGAAGTACCTTCGGTACACAAAATTGTGTGAAAACGGCCTCCGACAACAAATTAAAGTTCTAATAAAACACTTTGGATATAGTTTTTTCGTTTTTTTCAGCATTAGAAACAATCGTGTTACTATAAGCAGAGGTTCCGGAACTCATTGTCAGTCGAGAAGTCACAACTTTAAAACCCATCAGATAAACCTGAAGAGAACGAACAAAATCTATTGCTCAAAATAAAAGAGTTGGAGGAACTTGCCCGAGAAAGTCAAGAAGACCTATCTGAGGAGGACGACTTTGTATATGATGAATTCGACCGGGAGGAGGTTTATGAACGGATCAATTGAAGTTGGAGCTAACCAACCAAGGAAAAAGTATTTATATCGCGTGTCTAATGACATAAGGTCGTAAGCGCCAATATACGACTTTTTGCTTTTTGTAACGGCAAAAGGTCGTATATATTTTTTTTAACCGTATTTAGACTAAACACCCGAAGTTTCGTTCATAAACGTTGAAATTTGATACTCGGTCAATTAAAGGCAGAAGGTCGTATGTACTGGTGGATACGACCTTTCAGTCCTAACTTCGCAAAAAAATAATGGTTCTCATTAATTGCAGAAGGTCGTATCCGCCAAAAAGAAATGAAAAAATTGGCGCTTACGACCTACTGGTTTTATCAGCGAATATTTTTCATCGAATTTTTCGAAACGGTCGTTTTTTGAATTTATCTTTGCGTTTCATGAGTTTGCACAACTATTTGAAAAAATCATGAAAAATGAAAATAACAAAAAATTTGGCGGATACGACCTACTGGTTTTATCAGCGAATATTTTTCATCGAATTTTTCGAAACGGTCGTTATTTCAATTTATCTTCGCGTTTCAGGTGTTTTTGAGACTTTTTGAAAATTCATGAAAAATAACTTGGAAAAAAATGGCGGATACGACCTACTGGTTTTATCAGCGAATATTTTTCATCGAATTTTTCGAAACGGTCGTTTTTTCAATTTATCTTTGCGTTTCATGAGTTTTCACAACTATTTGAAAAAATCATGAAAAATAAAAAAAATAAAAAAATGGCGGATACGACCTTCTGCTTTTACCATTTTTTTTATTTTCCTCAAAAATTGAAATGGAAGAATGACGTATCCGCCCAACATACGACCTTTTGCATTTACATTTTTCGATCTCGAAATTTCAATTGATCTAATACGTTTCGGTCATTTTTAGAGCGAATGCCGAAAAAAAAAAATTATACGACCTTTTGCCACCAAAATCGTATTTTTGGCGCTTACGACCTTATGTCATTAGACACGCGATATAATAATGAATATGCATAAAATGATTTCTAAAATATAGTATGTACCTTCGATGCCTTGCACCACTTGAATGGGGCTATACTCACATTGTGAGGAGTATCTATACATTTATATCTAACCTAACTATAACTGAAATATACTGTGATTATACGTTTTCAAGTATTTATATTTGAATAAAGTTTTTATAATATAAATTTCCGGTTCCTCACTTTCCGCATAAAAAAATATATCTATATATATGTGGTATAGTTTTTCGTATACTATCGTAATCATTAGTAGTTCTCACGTCACTATTGTAAAAACATATCACAGATTCTCGTATTTTATCGTAAACAGACAAATTGCTAGGTTGATGCGTCCTCTATATATATATATATATATATGTTTACGATAAAATACGAGAATCTGTGATATGTTTTTACAATAGTGACGTGAGAACTACAAATGATTACGATAGTATACGAAAAACTATACCACTGTACGATAATATACGAATAACTATACCATTGTACGATAATATACGAAGAATTATACCGTCGTACAATAATATACGAAGAACTATACCATTGTACGATAATATACGAATAACTATGCCATTTCACGATAATATACGAATAACTATGCCATTTTACGATAATATACGAAGGACTAAACCATTGTACGATAATATACGAACAACTATGCCATTTTACGATGTTATATGGAAAACAATTGACATACATGAAGAGCGTCGATAAAAATATCATAGAAAATTATTCAAATGTATGAGAATCTACGAAAAACTACCATATTCTACAAAAATTTCTACGCATAAACTACGAAATAGTCCCAAAACAGGCAGAAAATCGTAGAAGTTTTCGTAAATAATCGTAAAACTTTTCGTAGTAGGTCGTAAAAATTATTTTCACCAGGGTGTACAAAACAATAAACGCTTTCGCCGACAGATACACGGTATCTCATCGAGTAAAAAATTTTTGTGAGCAGTTGTCTCAGAAGAGAGTTCAATTTTCATTTAAATCAACAGATTGCACGTTAATAGGATCCGGAAAGTGGTACTCCCTCAATGTTGAAGAGGAAACATGTATGCAGGGTTGCGAAATCGATACCTGTCTATCATACGACAAAATGATCTGTAAAAACTTCAAATATAGTAGTACGCGCTATACACGCCCAAGGAAGACTAACAATTCTGCAGTAATGACAAACAAAGGTACGTTTGTCATTATAACTAATATCTGTGAAATATCTGAAGCCACAAAAATCCCAAAAGTGGTCGTTTTCGGTTGTGAAATAGAAGTAATGGCCAATCCTTTCTTGAAAACTACCGACGTTTGCGTCACGCACATAAAAAAGTGTCGGGACATTAATGCAGGTCGACTAAGTATGTATAACCCAGAATCCTTACAAGCACCATGCATTGTAATGAAAACGGATCAAGGATATTTCGTCTCATGCATCCCTAGAGGGTGCTTAGGTGACTGAAAGATATCTCATAAAACGTCAATAGTAATCGTAGTTGTTTATGTCCATGCCTCGATTTGCTGTAAAATTTCCATTACGTTATAGAATAAAACTTTCCATCCAACGTTTTTTCAGAAATGTTCAAAGTTTAAACATGTCCTATAGCTGTTTGACTAGTGTTATCACTTATTTGTAATCCAGAAACTAATTACGATACACACGATTGGCGTATTTCAGTGTAAATTCGTACTTTTCGACGACTACATACAAAAAAACTATTTCAACCTCGGCCAAGTACCCGATTGTCGTATTTCGGCGGTAGAAATTCGTACTTTTTCACGACAGTGTACGAAAAGCTATTCCCACTTTGACGACGTAGACGATTGTCTTATTTCGGCGGTAGAAATTCGTAATTTCCAACGAAAATATACGAACAACTATTCCCACACTGACGACGAATACGATTGTCTTGTTTCAGCGGTAGAAATTCGTGATTTTCTACGGAAATATACGAACAACTATTCCCACTTTGACGACGAATACGATTGTCTGTATTTCAGCGGTAGAAATTCGTAGTTTTTCACGACAGTGTACGAAAAACTATTCCCACTTTGACGACATAGACGATTGCCTTATTTCAGCGGTAGAAATCAATAATTATCTACGACAATTTACAAGAAACTATTTCCACTGCAGCCTAAGATACAATTGTCGTATTTCAGCGGTAGAAATTCGTAGTTTTTCACGACAGTGTACGAAAAACTATTCCCACTTTGACGACATAGACGATTGCCTTATTTCAGCGGTAGAAATCAATAATTTTGTACGACAATTTCCAAGAAACTATTTCCACTGCAGCCTAAGATACAATTGTCGTATTTCAGCGGTAGAAATTCGTAGTTTTTCACGACAGTATACGAAAAACTATTCCCACTTTGACGACGTAGACGATTGTCTTATTTCAGCGGTAGAAATTCGTAATTTCCTACTCCCCACTCCGGCTGGTACCTGGTTATCGTATTTTGGCAGTAGAAATCAATAATTTTCTACGATAATTTAGAAAAAAAACTATTTATACTGGAGCCAAAGATACGATTGTCGTATTTCGGCAGTATAAATTCGTAGTTTTTCACGACAATGTACGAAAAACTATTCCCACTTTGACCACGTAGACGATTGTCGTATTTCAGCTGTAAAAATTCGTAATTTTCTACGACAATATACGAACAACTATTCCTACTTCGGTTGGGTACTCGATTGCCGTATTTCGGCGGTAGAATTGAGTATTTTTTTACAATTATTTACGAAAAACAATTACTGAAAACATTTGTAGAAAATTCTCGTAGATATTCGTATGAATTTGTATATTTTTACTACAATTTACGATGAATTATTACACTTTTTGCAAGTTGTAATTTTTCGTCGTTTTTCGTAACAAATAGTAGATTTTCATTAATATTCGTAGGAATTCATAGATTTCTATGAAAAAAAACTACGGAAAAACATGATTTTCTACGTATTTGTATATTTCGTAGTTTGTCGTAGAAATTATTTTCACCAACAGAATATTAACACACACTTTCACTGTTCACTGTACACGAGTATAACTGAGGCGTATTCGTGTTGGAATCAAAGTGATTTTCATCATAACGATGTGCCAATCAGATGTCGAATAGCACCGCTCTGAAGTTAGGCGCTATAATCTGATTGGCTGGATTGGTTCATCATTATGATAAAAATCACTTCTAGCCCCAACGCAAATGCGCCTCTCGTGTATCACGTGATATAGGCGATACGTGATACGCAGCGATACGGCTTGACTCGCAGTGATAGAGCAAAAATTACTAACTGTCATGAAAATATTCGCTCTTGACTAAAATTCTGCTGGCTGCCGGTTACTGCTAGAAGGCAAGGGGGGGGGGAGCTTTACTATAACGACCTGAGACGAGGGGTCGGGGGGATACACTCCTAGCGTCACGTGACGCTCTTTTTTTTACCGACAGCCACGGTGCGCGTTTCAAAATATTGATATACGACAGAGGCGGGGGGGGGGCTCCAAAATGGCCGAAAACAGCGTGCGTAGTATTTGAATGGTCCCTAAAACAAAGAACGGAAGCACAGCATGAAAAATGAAATCATTATTATACTTTATATAATAAGAGTATGTTTAGCGGTTTTTCAACTTAGGTTAGGTTGAAGTGTCGAGTAGACGAACATGTATCCGTGTAACGCGCATGCGCGGAGTACGTGTTCGGGCACTTTTAAGTCCTAGGACGTAAAAGTACCCAAATACGTACAGTACGCCACCCCCCACCACTGACTCACCGCCGCTATCGCTAAAATGGCCACTTTAGATACCAAAAACAGGCATGGAAAACCGCGTAAAACATGCTTGCGTGATATAAAAGAATAAGTAAGCGCCATTTTTTTTTTTTAATTTTTGCATGATTTTTCCGAATAGTTGGTAAGCGCCATTTTTTTTTAATTTTTCATGATTTTTCCAAATAGTTGGTAAGCGCCGTTTTTTTTTAATTTTTCATGATTTTTCCAAATAGTTGTGAAAACTTGTGAAACGCAAAGAAAAATCTACAGATCTTGCGTGTAACGCAAGCATCCGAGGCATTGAAAATGTCCCCTGTTTTATCGTCTTTGTGCATTATGTTTTGACTATCTTTTGTTTTGTTGCCTTTGGATTTGCTACAGTTGGATCAATTTAAAAAAAAAAAAAATGGATGCTGGTACAAATTCCGAACGATCAAAAACAGAACGGCCGATATCTCGATTTTTTCCATACGAATCTAAAAATCACGGAACATTAGAAGAACGATTTTTTTCTTATCGACGTGCCTAAAAAATCGAACGGCTGTATCAGCGAAAGGGTTATTTATTTGAACGTTCAGTCATTCTAAAAATTTGTTATGCGATAATCAATATTCCGGGAAAACGAAACATCGATTTTCAAAATAACGATATTCTGGCCGATCCTTATTATGACCCATTTCACATTTCGAATCGTTGTTAATTTCACTTTTCGACATTTCGCCCGTTCTATTTTTTGGTCTTTTGGAATTTCGACCGCGGGCACTCTTGTGACTCAAGTTAGTGTGAATTCGATTTAAAACAATTCGCTCTCTGTTTCCGAATTTTACTGATCTGTAGAAGAGGAATTTATTCTTTGCTATACATATATTTGGATAATGCTGTACAAAATCACGAATTTCACGTGAAGGGTG
This sequence comes from Euura lappo, assembly GCA_018257835.1. Lineage (NCBI taxonomy): Eukaryota > Metazoa > Arthropoda > Insecta > Hymenoptera > Tenthredinidae > Euura > Euura lappo. The sequence goes on along the minus strand of JAEUYN010002471.1, from coordinate 97,190 downwards.
GCACGGCAAAACGGTGTAAGTGCCATCATAATGATTTTTCAGGAGAGCAAAAAAACTGTCCCAAAATTCTACGAACTAATTTTTTTTTAATCTGAGAAAGTACTTTGTAGAGTTTTGCGAGCTCTTTGAAATGGCGCAAGAACCGATCCAATACAGTTATCTGTCTTCGAGAAAATGGTTCGCGAAAGTCGATTTTTTTCGTGCCAGTGTAAGTGCCACGTTTCGTGCCAACTTTTATTTTTACTCTGGATACTGATTAAGAACGCAATTACAATGCTAAAATTATGAAAAAAATATGAATCGAAAGCTTGAACCTTAATGAACAAGATTCGGTTATAGATTTCCAAATTCGTATAAATTTTCAAATATTACGGGGCAAAATGGTGGACGAGGGAGGGATGGGAAACGGTGTAAGTGCCAAAATGAACATAATTTTCATACAATATCGTGAAATTTCGATGAAAAAGATAGTAGAACAGTACGAACACTAGTCCGATTCATCGATATTAGATGTTTTTCATCAATCATCTCCAAAAAAAACGTCAGCTCAGAGAAATAAACAACGGACACCGCGAAAAAAAACTCCCTTCTGAACCAATATCATACGCATCCAACGAAATAAACACATAATTCAAAAATTGAATTCCACTATATGAATTACAATTTTTTTTCATTCGTAAGTGAATATTATCATATTTGAATTCCAATGTGGGCTTAATCTTTTTCATTTGAAGATCATCAACTGTAATTCACTCGGTAATTCATATTTTTTAGTTTGTTGATTCTCACGATTATAAATTATGAAATACTTCCGGTAAATCTGATTCTGATAATAACTAAGATTAAAGAAAATAATATTACGCGTTCAGAATATTGATTTTCGTTGAAAAAAAAAAATCCGTCACCTACACTGTGAGATGTTGCAGATGGCACTTACACCGTTTTGCCGTGCCATCTTTTTATATCATCGCGAATAAATTTTTGTCAGCCATATCGTTTTGCAAGAACGTGCGTACGGATTTTAGAAAATTTTATAAACAAAAAAACCTATTTTCGATTTTTTGGCACTTACACCGTTTTGCCGTGCCACCCTTCACGTATACGTTTCCAATATTTTCTCAATTGTTTCGCAATCGTCGAGCCTCAGAATTCATGGCTATCTGGATCCACTAAAACCATTGGGGCTCAACACAATACTACAGATTTTTTCAATTATTCCGCAACCGTTGAACCTCAGAATTCATGGCTATCTTGACCCACCAACTCATTGGTGCTCAACCAGCGTAACGGTTTCGTGTGACACTTTATCGTGACATTGATGAACTGGACCCCTATACTGAACCAGTGGTGCACTATGACCCCGAAAACGGAAGCATTTTCAATGCTAAAATCGACGACGTTTCGAAAATTCCGTAAGCTCCATTTTTTTTTCATGATTTTTCTAAATAGTTGGTAAGCGCAATTTTTTTTTCTCATTAGGCACGATCGTAGAAAACGGAGTGCCTTATACATTCGCCATAGCAAAAAACGTCGGATCGAGTAAAAGTTCTGGAATCGTGTAGGGAGCACGTTTTGGCACCCGGGTAGTCGTTTTCGAGCATTTTCAAGAGTGGTGTATGTGACCCCCCCATTTCTTGTAAACCCGCTATCATCCAAACTGCTGAACCGATCCTGATGAAATTTGCAGAGGATACTTCTTTTACCCTGAAGATGTCAGAATTTCATTGTGTATTCGATCCGACTTCCGGTTCAGAAATGGCGTTTGCTAACTTTGTCAATTTTGAAGATACAATAGCGAGCTTTTGAATACAGCCTCTTGATCACGAAGCAAAATTTTGAGAATTTTTGAGGATTTTTCCGGCACCTGCGTCTCAGTGTCAAATCGTTGAAGTTGCTTGTAAACCCGCTATCTGCCACACCGCTAAACCGATTCTGATGACATTTGCAGAGGATATTTCTTTTGCCCTGAGGATGTCAGAATTTCATTGTGTACCCGATCCGACTTCCGGTTCAGAAATGGCGTTTGCTAACTTTGTCAATTTTGAAGATACAAAAGCGAGCTTTGGAATACAGCCTCGTGATCTCGAATCAAAATTTTGAGAATTTTCGAGGATTTTTCCGGCACCTGAGTCTCAGTGTCAAATTGTTGAAGTTGCTTGTAAACACGCTATCAGTCAGACCGCTGAACCGATTTTGATGAAATTGGCAGAGGTTACTTTTTTTACTCCGAAGATATGCAAATTTCATTGTAGACTCGATCCGACTTGCGGTTTAAAAACCGCGGTCGCTAGCTTCTTCAATTTTGAAGTTACGAGACCGGTCCTTGGAATACGGTCTATTGGCTTCGAATCAAAATTTTGAAATTCTTGGGGGATTTTGAACACTATTACAAAACAAACTAGCACTGTACGATCGTGCCTTACGCAAAAAAGCGATGAGCTTTTTGGCTAAAACGGGCTAGTTTTTCATGATTTTTCCAAATAGGTAGTTGTAAAAACTCATGAAACGCAAAAAAAATCGACGACATTTCGAAAATTCCGTAAGCTCCATTTTTTTTTCATGATTTTTCCAAATAGTTGATAAGCGCCATTTTTTCTAATTTTTCATGATTTTTCCAAATAGTTGTGAAAAACTCATGAAACGCAAAAAAAAAATCGACGACGTTTCGAAAATTCCGTGAGCTCCATTTTTTTTTCATGATTTTTCCAAATAGTTGGTAAGCGCCGATTTTTTTTCTAATTTTTCATGATTTTTCCAAATACATAGTTGTAAAAACTCATGAAACGCAAAAAAAAATCGACGACATTTCGAAAATTCCGTAAGCTCCATTTATTTTTCATGATTTTTCCAAATAGTTGATAAGCGCCATTTTTTTTCTATTCATGATTTTTCCAAATAGTTGTGAAAAACTCATGAAACGCAAAAAAAAAATCGACGACGTTTCGAAAATTCCGTAAGCTCCATTTTTTTTTTCATGATTTTTCTAAATAGTTGGTAAGCGCCATTCTTTTTTTTTCAATTTTTCTCGATTTTTCCAAATAGTTGTGAAAACTCGTGAAACGCAAAGAAAAATCGAAATCGACGACGTTCCGAAAATTCCGGAAGCGCCATTTTTTTTTTCAATTTTTCATTATCTTTCCAAATAGTTGTGAAAATTTTTGCCGTTACGAAAAGCAAAAAGTTGTATAATGGCGCTTACGTCCTCATGTCATTAGACACCATCAACAATAGCAATCGTTTGTTTCGTGAACGAAAAACGAAGAGGACCGTTGTCTATCCCAAAACAAACGTCAGTCACTCCTACTTCATCATTCATCCTTATCCGCGCCTATCACGCTCTTTCTATGCGATGTTCTCTAAGAGTCCATACACTGAACGTGATAAAGCGTGGTTGGGCAGTTTATCCTACCGTTTCACGTTCTATGAATCTCGATCATCACGGTGTATCCCGGATTGAAAAATGTAAAACATCAAAGTATCCTAAAAACATTGACTTGGCGCATGCGCATTGCGATTTTCGCCGAATGAATCACTGTGATTGACTGTGATACACTGTGATATACTCCTAGAATAAGGCTGCGGGGGCCCTATTATAGAAATCCTTTCACACGTATCACTCGGCGACAAAGGGTGATAGAGGCATTTGGACCAATCAGAGCGCAGCTTTAAACGGAAATTCGGCTCTTTCACCCGTGATACGCGTGAAAGGATTTCCAGAATAAGGCTGCAGGGTGCGTTCGTAAAGTCTACTCAGTCCGCGGTTCGCATTGGCAATTGGTTCATTCTTTTGAACTCAATGCCACAATTCGACGGGTCCAAATGAAATAAGGGTATCTCGCCGGGCGGGATAGAACGAGTGTATCTCGCCGGGCGAGATAGAACAAGTGTATTTCGGTGGGCCGAATAGAACAAGTGTATCTCGCCGGGCCAGATAGAACAAGTGTATCTCGCCAGGCGGGATAGAACAAGTGTATCTCGCCGAAAAGTCAGAATAAGGCTAACTCGCCGGTCAGGCAAGAACAAGGGTAACTCGGCCGACCGGCTAGAACAAGGCTAACTCGCCAGTCAGACTAGAACAAGGGTAACTCGCCCGTCGGACTAGAACAAGGCTATACACGGGAAAAAAATATGTAATTTCTACGTCTTCGGTAGTAATTATTTGGACTGCATCTTTTTGGAGTTAAATCTACAGCAATTGCGTTAAGGTTTATCGATGGGATTAATAAACCTTAACGCAATTGCTGTAGATTCAACTCCAAAAAGATGCTGTCCAAATAATTACTACCGAAGACGTAGAAATTACATCTTTTTTTCCCCCGAGAACTGTTACTGTTGAGTAATAACAGAGGTATTCATACCAAACAGATGGTTGATGATAGTAAATGAGCAGGTTGTTGTCATGACTGTGTGAGCTGATGGACATCATACAAAGATTGTTAATAGCACATATTGTGGTAAAATGTTTCTAATAAAGGGAAAAGTCGACCATGAATACGATTTTTTAACGACAAGGCAGCTCGTGCTGAATAATTGGATTCCTGGAACAAGAAAGATGGCTAATAACGTATGATAGGACGTTCCTAATAAAACAAAATGTGAATAATAAAATGTAACATTTTTTTAAAGACACAGAATTTCGACAATACATGATTAAAAATGTCGATTGAGAGGCTTATTGTTGATGAATGATGAGATGTGTATAACTCCAAACTTTGTTGAAACATACTAAAATATTGGGGTAGCAAAAAAGATTGTTCATTTCAACTTCTGCCAGCTTACGCTTCGATGATTACTCGAGTTTCAATACGCAGATTTCGTGAAGAGAAGTTATTGTGGGCCCGTTGGGACCCAGGGAAAAACCCGGGCTGTCGAATTACACGGGAAAAAAAAGATGTAAAATCTACATCTTCGGTAATTATTTGGACAGCATCTTTTTGGAGTTAAATCTACAGCAATTGCGTTGAGGTTTATCAATGGGATTAATAAACCTTAACGCAATTGCTGTAGATTTAACTCCAAAAAGATGCTGTACAAATAATTACTACCGAAGACGTAGAAATTACATATTTTTTTCCCGTGTATAGCCTTGTTCAAGTCCGACGGGCGAGTTACCCTTGTTCTAGCCTGACTGGCGAGTAAGCCTTGTTCTAGCCTGACCGGCGAGTTAACCTTGTTCTAGCCGGTCGGCCGAGTTACCCTTGTTCTTGCCTGACCGGGGAGTTAGCCTTATTCTGACTTTTCGGCGAGATACACTTGTTCTATCCCGCCTGGCGAGATACACTTGTTCTATCTGGCCCGGCGAGATACACTTGTTCTATTCGGTCCACCGAAATACACTTGTTTTTTTTTTTTTTTTCCTTATTGGTTATATCCTCTGATGCGCGTAGCGCGAGGCAAGTACCAAAATTCCTCTCGATGTTATTTTAACAATTACTATTAATATATTTATTTATTTATTAATCACTTATTTGTTGTATATATATAATTTTTTTTTTTTTTTTTTTTTTTTTTATTTTTTTTTATTTGTTATTTATTATATTTTATTATTCGTTGTGTCTTCGTGGATTGCACTTGGACTGCGTAGTCGGTGACGATTCGCAACAGCCGGTGTTCTGGTCGGGTGTTGTGGGGGAGAGAGGTTAGGAGGATCCCCAGACGGACACACACTTGAACACAAATGACATTTGAGGTTATATCGGCAGGTTATTTCTAAGGATGAATTCGCAGAGAACGAGTAACGTACGGGTTGGATGTGACAGGGCAACTTCTTGGATATTCATATTCCTTGGGACTCTGAGTTTTAGGAAGGATCTAAGTAAGGCAGTTCTTGGGGCGTTATAGGCGGGACACTTCCAGATAAGGTGGTCTACGGACATGTCTCGATCGCCGCATTCGCAGGTTTTGTCTTGTATTATGTTCATCCTAAAGAGGTGTGACTTTGTAGAATTGTGGTTAGACTTTAGTCTATTTATCAAAGTTATTTTTTTCCGACTAATTGAAGATTTGTTAAACCACGGGGCCGATGAGAATTCGCCAGCTAGTCTGCAATATGTTACTCCCTTATAGTACCCCTGGTCTTTTAAGGTTCTGCTGGTGCTCATGACAGCTTCTTTTTTGAAAATGTAGTTGAGATCTGACCAAAACACTCCCAAGTCCCGGTCCGCGCCGTCAGACAACGCATGACGAGCCCAGAAGTCAGCCATCTCGTTGCCTTCAATGCCGCAGTGGGACGGGACCCATGCGATTTTAAATGTAAACCCGCTTTCAAACATACCGGATATTTCTTTTCTGATCTTTACGACGCACGGATTAGGACAACTCGTGGGACCCATTTCTCTTATGGCTTTAATTGAACTCAGGGAGTCAGAAAAGATTATGAACTTGCGCCAGTTATTTGCCCTTGCTGTTTTAAGTGCTTCTAGGATAGCCGATGCCTCTGCCGAGAAGATGGACGAATGAGCATTGAGCTTCAATTTGATTGCCTCGCTGAGGTCCGGGATGTAGACTGACGCAGCCGATTTCGGGGGGTCGGGGGTCCTCGACCCATCGGTGAATATGAATTTGTGATCTGGGTACCTAATTCCTGCTTCTCTCCTGAATGTCGTTGCCGGATTTGGGGATTTTCTCACTATGAGACCCAGATCCAAATCGACATTTACCTTTGTAAAGAGGGTAGGGTAGTCTACATTGAATATTGGGGGGAGATTAGAAATTATGACTTGCGGGGTGAGCTCTGACAGCTCCTGCCACACTTTGTATAGCGGGGGAAGGAGAGACGGGTTGACCCGTTGGGTTTCCGTAATTAGTCTGACTGTGCTGAATCTGCTGATAAGCGCATTATTTGTCAGTGCAGATCTACTTATAATGAATTTTTTTGTCAGATACGTTCTCCGCTCAGCCAAAGTGGGGATACCGCCAAGGTGAAGTAGAATGTTTGTCGGCGTGGTCCTGAGGCAACCTAAGCACGGTCTGAGTGCTGCAAATTGTACTCTTTCTAGCGCCTCCAGATTTCCTCTTGGTCCTCCCTGATAAAATATGCATCCCCAGTCTAGTTGTGCTCTAACCAGGCCCTTGAAAACGTTTAGGAGGACTGTGGGGTGAGCTCCCCACTTAAAACCTGCGAGAGCTTTGATAATGGAGGTCGTTTTCATAGCCTTGGCCCTGGTTATATCTATTTGCGTTTTCCAGTTAAGCTTGGAATCCAGGAATACACCTAAAAATTTCACCGACGGACTGTTCCTTATTTGAATATTCTTAAACTTGATTGTCGTTGGGACGTTCCCGAAACTTAACCTGGAAAATATGCATAGTTGGGTTTTATGACCCGAAATTTTTAGATCCATAGTGCCTAACCAATCGTCCAACACTTGAAGAGCGTGTGAGATATTATCTAAGGAACTTTTGAGGCTTTTCTCTGAGGTGTAAATAACCACATCGTCTGCGTATGATAGAATGCTTGTTTTTGGACCTACATGGGATACTATTTTTCGGATATATAAATTAAAAAGGATTGGACTTAATATGGAACCCTGTGGAAGACCTCGATGCACCTCTCTGCTTCCCACAATTCTGCCCTGGAATGTACAGGTGATTTTTCTATCCCATATAATGTTTTTGATTAGACGGACTATTTTGTGTGGGACGCCCAATTCCAGTAGCTCGTTTATGAGGATGCGTGAATTTACATTATCATACGCGCCCTCGATGTCTATAAAGACAGCTGCCAAGTGTTTTGCCTCGAGGAAGCTGATATGAATATCTGAAGTTAAGACCGCGATATTGTCATAGCATGACCTAGACTTCCGGAATCCGTAAAATTCGTCAGGGAGGAGAAAGTTCTGTTCCACCCACCATTGTAACCTATCTTTAATGATCCTTTCCAGGTTTTTCAAGAGGGCCGACGAAAGGGCAATAGGACGGAAGCCCTTACCGCCTGGCTTAGGTATCATGCACACTTCATAATTGGACCATTCTGGAGGGAGTGGTCCTTCAGATAGGATTTGGTTATAGATTTCCAGGAGTAGGAGCATTGGTTGTTCTGGGAGTCTTTTAATTATTTCATTGGAAATCAAGTCGGGGCCCGGTGCAGACCTCAACCTCGCCCCGGCGACAGACGAAGCAAGCTCCTCCTGGCAAATAGGGGCCTGCAAAAGCGACTCTGTCTCCAGGTCGAAGTCGAAATCCCCGGCCCCGAGGTCGACTCCGTTGGCTACTCTAGGTGGGGCAATTTTGTCGAGAGCTCGTATTACTTCTGGGTCTTCTGTGGAATACGATGCCTTTGAAATTGGGGTATTAAACCTATTTTTAAAAGCTTTGATTGGACGCCAGATTTCTTCCGGAGAGCTGCAAGGATTGAGGGACCCGCAAAAGCCCTTAAACCCCAGTTTCTTTTTTGATCGAAGGAATTTTTTTGTTTCTTTGCATTTTTGGATGTACTTGTCAAAGTTTTCAGCTGAGGGAGCGTTGCAGAAGTCAATGCATGATTGTTTTCTCTTATCCGTCTCCTCTGAGCACTCCGGAGTCCACCAAGGAGCAGGGGGGGGGCGAGGGCAAGTCTACCTCCCCCCCCCCGCCCGTTGGTCACCCGGAAGTCGCGCGCCAGCTTCTTCCAGGGAGTCTTTTATGTTACCGATCAGGATGTCGTACTTTTCAATATAGTTATTGCTGTTAATCGTGATATTTTGACATTTTGCTGTAATGATTTCTCCAAACTTATCCCATTTTACCTTATTCACCCGTATTCTGGGTTTCATTTTTGTTCTGAAAAAGGGCAGATTTTGAATACACTTGTTCTATCTCGCCCGGCGAGATACACTCGTTCTATCCCGCCCGGCGAGATACCCTTATTTCATTTGGATCCGTCGAATTGGTTACAAGGTACGGTCCGCGGACTGAGTAGACTTTACGAACGCACTCTGTGGTAAGTGGTAACGGCGTCGGCGTCGGTCCCCGGGACCGTCGGGAGCACGGACGTATATGTATAGAGGACGGCAACTCCCGTATGTCAGCCGTGTAGAGTAGCGCCGTCTTATCGTATCCTAGTTCCGCATTGTACCGTCGTTATTACTGCGGGGCGCTGGCAGTCACTGAGTCCTAGGCTGGATTTTCAGGGGTGAGCACGGTTCTACAGAAATCGGTTCTACAGGTTCCGTTTCTACAGAGCTTGTTTCTACAGAGTTCATTTCTACAGAAAAATTATTCTACATGGTTCGGTTCTACATATTGATTTTGAAACTAAGTCCCATTGTAAGGGGGGTACGTTTCTACAGAGTTCGTTTCTACAGATAAATTTTTCTCAAGTTTTCGTTTCTACAGAGTTCGCTTCTACAGAATTCGATTAGCCAGTTCGATTCTACAGAACTCGGTGCTACCGATTCGCTTCTACAGAATTTGATTTTACCGATTCGTTTCTACAGAGTTCGGTTGTACAGAGTTAGTTTCTACAGACTTCGGTTCTGGAGGTGGTTTTTCGCCTCCATGGACAGGTTAGAAAACGTTAGGCTAACCACTAATCCAACACACATGAGCCATGGTAACTACCCAGGAGGGGTTTTGTCGCCTCCATGGACAGGTTACAAGAAGTTAGGCTAACCACTCATCGAACACCCATGACCCTCGTCGTTTTGCTGCCGCTGCAGTAACGTTTTCATTGGCAGTATTTCGCTGCTGCGGCGTTTCACTGCTGCGGCGTTTTGACGCGCGTCAAAATACTGCCAATGAAAATCCAGCCTAAGACGGCGCGAAATTGCCGGGATTGCCAGTCCCACGGACTTACATTCAACAGCTTGAATTAACGCATGCGCAAAAGCAACAAAGCTTAAGATCTCACCTAAAGGATGGCGCTGTTGTTTCGGTATACGGGGTATACGGTATACGCTCAGCGTTTCCTCTATCTAATCCTCCTTGGAATCACCACTTGAATCACCAACTCGCCGGTTGGAAATGTTCGGCCGGAGTCGTGTCTGAAATACAGTTTGATTTATGGTTGTCGGTGGCGCACGCCGCACCCCGCACGAATATACCAACGGACCGCCCTACGGTGCACTGTCGTGTCGCTCGTACGGCAAAGGTGCGGATGCTTGGGACATTTGGGGCGTCGTTGGTGGCCGTTATATGCAGAGCTTCGAGTTGTTGAGTGATCGGTGCCGCAGCGGTACAGTCGAGTTGTTTATTTACGATACACCGGGCTGCAAATCGTTTCGTGTTTCAAGTGTTATCCCGATTGTGCGACATACATCGAAAGTGTTCGGCTGCAGGGATAGTTCCGTAGGCTCCAAGATTCTTATCACTTGAAAATCATGGAGACCCTGCATAACATTTCATCGGGCTTTTGGTCGCCTGACATTTGGTTACCACCAAACACGACGTGGACCGACCTCGCGCCGACTGCCGAAAACAAATTTGTCGACTACAGACACTTGATCTTCCCCATACCCATGGCTATGATACTACTGGGATTGAGATTCGTCCTCGAACGGTACGATTGTCCTTGTTCGCCATCGTACCATCTAACCCTATACAATTCGTATATGCACGCCTTGCCTCGCACACCAATCACCGTTGCACCCTATAACGAATTTTCCCTGGTAAATGACTCGAAAGCAGGACTGTGTGCCGATCAATTTCATTCGCACTCGAGTAATTAGACCAATGTCATTCTTGTAATTCACTTCTAATTTGTTGTTATTCATTTTTCCAATATACTCCAATATTCTGTGGTCTTTCTCTTCCCTCCTCCATTTCCATTACTCGCAATGTCAAAATTGGGTTTGCGTACTCGATAAGTCTCAATTACAAGAATTAAACATCCTACAGCGTCGTGGCATCGTTGATTCCTAACCGATCTGTAGCATACATACCTATAATAATAAAAGTACCACTTACAAGAGTCTGAATACAGTTAGGGGCCTTGCGTCAAGTACTTTGTATGCGGTGGCTTATACGCCTCTCTTTGGCACGGCATAAGAAATAGCGTAATGAAACGCTCCGTTACTTGAAACAATAGTACTAGCCGGTTGGGTTTGAAACATTTCCTTGGATCAACTTTGCAGGAGATAAATTTTAGCGACGAGTCAATTGTAATTAGAAATGCTGAAAGTTTAAATAATTTTAATGATTTGCAACGAGGACGATAGAATTTTATTCAGTTGTGTATTTCAGATGCTGGTTCGCACCGGTTGGAAAATCCATTGGCATAAAAAATACCAGACCAAAGAAAGCACCGCCAAATGCTATTTTAGAAAAAGCTTACACGGGAAAGAGAATCAAGCACAAGCAGGTGATACTTTTTCGGCTATTCTACAATGTTTACCCAATTCTTTCCGGACCTTGTTCTCACGGCAAGTATTTTCATTATCAGGTACTGTCGTTGGCTAAACAGTTGGATTGGACCGAGCGTCAAGTTGAAAGGTGGTTACGGCTCCGTAGATCCCAGGACAAACCTTCGACGCTGACGAAATTCTGCGAAAACAGGTCGGGAACGCTTCTTCGCTATGTACCAACGCTTCTGAAAGATGTCAATCAGGTTCTGGGAATAATGAAAATGGGGGAAAGTTAAGAGTTTGTCGGAGAATGGGAGGCAATTTGACACAAAGAAATGTTTTTATCCGAAACAAAGAATTAAAATCGTAATATAATTTCAACATTTATGAGACAAAAACATAACACGTTCGTTCGGTATACATACACATCATTCGATACACTTGATTGTCTATGCCTCAAAAAAGCGTGCTTTGGAAATATATAGATACCCAACTTGGGTTTGGTTGTCAGCGAGAGTAGTGCGAGGACACGTGTCGAAATCCTGAATGAATAACGCCGAACTAGGGATGCCCAACTCGTTTCGTCACCCGTGACAATCAAGTCTCGGGAGAGAATGTCGGTAGATACGGACACTTATCCATAATTTGGAAGGGTGAAATTCTTGTCGAATTAAATCAAATAGATGGTGTTTGTTGTCAATGGCGTAAAAATATTTTCAATCGACTCAGAGTGGGGAAATACAAGTCGAAATACCTTTCTGAGCCGTGCAAAGGTGAAAGAACAAGAGGCTTAATCAGCGACTCTGATAAAAGCGGTTTATTAATATGTCAAGTCGGACAAAGCTTTGGATTCTTTCTTGTCTTTGGTAAGCTAGTAAATAAAAAATAGGTAACGTTAAATTTGAAAATGTATTCTACTCCACCAGCAGTGTCAATGTGATCCAATTTCTCCGTACCTGGGTAAAGAATGAATTGGACAAAAATAATTTCATTTAAATTAATTCATTCTTTCACCCCTGCTCGCTCAAACGTGGAACGATCGTGGATATACTTGTTCTCCTCTACCTTGCCTGGGTAGAAATCAGGCTTCGAATCAAAATCTCCGTTATGTACCAATAACAAGATCGAATTTTGTTGTTGTAGCTGGAGATGCCTGTACTATACGTACTCGTTTATCTTTGGTCTGACAATCCTATGGGACAAACCGTGGCTCTGGAACATAAATAATTGCTACTATGGATATCCCTTTCATCCCGTAAGCGACGATGTCTGGTGGTACTACATGATTTCCATGGCTTTTTATTGGTCGCTGAGTTTCTCCCAGTTCTTCGACGTCAAACGAAAGGACTTCTGGCAAATGTTCATCCACCATATAGCTACTATTGTCCTGATGTGCTTTTCTTGGGTCGGAAATTTGACTAGGATTGGCTCGCTCGTTTTGTTGGTACACGACTGTGCCGATATTTTTTTGGAGGTATAATAATTTGTACTATATCGAAACAGCGGCGCTGTCGCCTTATACGCGTTTATCCACCGACTCGAGTATGCGGAATCTGTTGATTCTTTTGTGACAAAGATTTACCTTGCAATAATTTCTACCCGCATACCGTGCGAAAGATAGTGAGATCCCACGTAATAATGATGCAATGAATTTCAGGCGGCAAAGATGGCAAAGTATGCCAACTTCCAAAAGTTGTGCGATTTCATATTTGTAATTTTCACGTTGCTCTGGATCGTCACAAGAATGGGAGTGTACCCATTCTGGATTATTTACAGGTAAACTATTCGATCCGATAAATTAAAAAAAAAAAAAAACTATACCCAACACGACGAAAATTTGAGACGAATAATTCAAGATGTATGCAAAAGACTGCCCGTGTCGGTCGTTCATAATGTAACATCCTTTTCGGCGAAGAGCTCATTTATTTAACGCAGGGCAAACTCGTCTACATCATTTTTCCTGGTACGACTGTTTCGTTGATATACATACATATAGTACACGGCTACCTTTTGTTCTGAATTATTGTTAATTAATACACGGGCCAATAATGATATACATGACCTTGTTGGGCGTTGAATAAATGTGCTATCCAACGAAGAGAATGCGACTGCATCTAGATTCAAAATCTACGAGAACCAAATTCATTTCAAATATTTGAAACTTATGTACACAGCACAACCATAGAAGCGCCAAAAATCGTACCCATGTTCCCTGCGTACTACATATTCAATGCGTTGCTGAGTCTGCTGCTCGTGCTCCACGCCATATGGACGTGGTTGATTTTGAAGATTGCTTACAACGCTTTTTATGCCGGACAGGTTGGTAAAAAATTGTTATCGGACAAGATAAGATCAAGTCGAGTCAGGTTGAAAAAGTTTTGCCATCGCATTCTTGGAATGTTGATGTTCCCACGGCAATTTGACGGCCTCTTCGAAAAACTAACAAAAGAGCAGAAACTGACAACATCTTGAGCGTTATAAGTACCAGTAGTGAAAACAGTACTGAATACAAATTGATTGCAACTTTTTTGAACGTATTCAATTTCCCTTGATTATTACGCGTTTTGTGACAACATCAGAGCCGTACCAAAGAGATAACTCTATTTTGCAGATGGAAGGGGACATACGAAGCAGCAGCAGCGAAGATGTTTCGGATACACCGGTGAATGCTTCTCCGATCAATCATACAAATGATCAACATAAAGGGAAAGTGAATCCGCGGGAGAAGCAGCATTGAGGAATGGATACGTTAGATACCGCAATAGGGAAATAGAGAGGGAGAACAATCAACGACCCTATTGTCACTCGCATTAGATCAACATCGATGCGAATAATCGACGCTCGAGCTGCTTAGAATAAAGTAAAAATGCCATCGGATTTCACATTGACAGTGTCGATGTACGGTGTCCGATCGCATTTTCTAGTACCTATTCAGCTATAAAAATGAGAAATGAATAAAATTTTGACCTTCATACGTGACAAGTGCAACGAAGCGACAAAAGTGTTGCAATTTACCGACATTTCCCAAATGTTCTTGATGCCAGAAGTCTGGTATAAATTCCTCCTGTTCTTTTCATTAAGCTTCACACAATTGTTGAATACAGAGGATTCATTCATTGATTGTGAAACAACTGTTGAATAGATATTCGTCATCAGCCTACTTGGACTTGAAAATACGTGTGTCGAACTTGCTAATTGTATCTACAGCGGATCTTGGTTTTACAATCAGTCGAACTCTGTTTTATGTCCCCTCACCTGTCTTCGTTTTCCATTTTTCGTTTCACAATTTGAAAATTCCATTCCCGTTCAGTTAATTTTGCTCTGTGTCTCTCGGGTTCGTCATGCAAAATTACATGTCAAATGATATTACCAACTTGGTAATTTGGTCGCGGAAAAAAAGCCATTTGAATGTGTAAAATTGTTACAGAGCTTATGGCATAAGGTTTGCCTCTGCGTTTGATTTTGTAATTGCATTTTCACTCCATGAATGCTTCTGTTTTTCATCACCAAAAACTCCGGCTAGGCATGCGAACATTTTACGCAAAATTAGTTGACACATTGTTCGCTGTTTGTGGATAGAATCGTACGCAAGATGCCTGTGAATGGTGTTATTCTTATCCTTGTGTGCTTGTGTGCGTATCACACGCTGCTATAATTTGATAATTAAAACTGCTTCGGTAGTTCGGGACGGTTGTCCCTACTAAAAATGTTGATGTGATGAATCACATAATGTCATGATCGAAATCAACATGTCATTCATCATATGACTTACCTTGTGATTTTGAACAAATACATAAACAAAATCACATGATTAATCATATAGGCACCCATTGGCAGATATAATGAATCAAATCCATATGGTCAATCGTACAGTTTATCATGTAATTTGTTTTGTATTATATCTGATGAGTCGTGCCTATATGAATAATTATGTGATTTTTTACATGTTTGTTCAAATTTACAAGATAAATCATATGATGAATGACGAGATGATTCTGTTCATAAAATTATATGATTCATCACATCAACATTTTCAGTAGAGGTGTGATACGAGCAGAGATTAACACAATAGTCTTTCCTAGATAGGTAGATAATTGGCAGATCTCGCGTCACATCACAAACGCGGTACTTGTACATAACATTAAAGGTATTTTCTTCTTCCTTTTTTTGTCTTTTTTTGTCTTTTTTTATTTACTATTTTTCAGGGAAAAAACGAAAATCTGACCATGCAGATAGTCGACAATCTTCTTTGTGCATCCTTGGTCATTGGGTGACCAGATACAAGATTGTAATATCCTGTTACGCAATTAATTATCGATTTGATTCAATGAGAGCAGAAAAGGAAAAATTGCCACAATGTTCAACGTAAATTGAGTATATTATTACAACATAACATAGGTATTTGTAGAGCAAAAATTTTTGACATACCTCTGACGTACCGTTAACGTTTCTTCTGATATGGCTCGAAACCACATTACCAAGCACCAATCCAGCCCAGTGTAGCTATTGACGGGTTTATTCAAATGAGACATATACAATTGAAATAACAACTGAAATATCGGGCTATAGTATTGGATCGTCATTAAATCTGTAAATTCCATGACGTAACGTTGAAAACGCTTTCAGAGGTTCTCGTCCTTTGCCAAGACAAAGTTTTTCGTTTCTTGTCGGTTGATTCTAAAACCTTGATACACGAGAGCTTGAGATTAAAAATTGAGGGGATATCCCGACAAAGTGTGGTAAAGCCAGTTTCATTTGATCAAGCTTCCGTTATATTGTACAAACTCGTAGAGACTTTACCACAACCATACTGTGTTCTCGAGAGCTAGATACCGAGTCGGACATGTTGTTCACATTCTCTGTTGGGCATTTTTCTAATCCCAAAAGCAATGATATTGACGATAACTTCTCGATTCATTATATCTACATAGTATGGACATGTCTGCTTTTCCGAATTTTTTATGATTATTATGCTGTATCTTTGTAATTATGAGTCACTGTACAAAACGATTGAATGTGAAACAACTTGGTCGCATCTGCACTCGTTGGATACATGTGCATAATCAGACTACGAGTATTTGGGTGCCGGACAGTGTAACGCGGGACGACTGTGACCGTGCACTGTCCTGGGTTAACGATAATACAAGCACACCCAGGTCCTCCGTTAGTTAGGTCCGGTGTGCAGATCCGACCTCGATAACGCTTGTTACGCGTAAGAGAATGCCAGTTTTTGTACACCAGATTTTCATTTCAGTTTAAACTGTAGAGAAATTTGTGTTCATATCAAGAGAAGAACAACGTCTATTAATAATGATTATCCAACACAATGAGATCTCACATAAAGAATTCCGTTTTATTATTTTAATCCTGATTACAATACCCTAATTGCAAGTTATGGTCTCTGGCGGTCTAAAACTTATCCATATTGAAATGTGTACCTATCCGTACCCAGGACGCTCAAATGTCACACAATTTCATCATACAACTAACAACGGCAAAGGTCCTAGCCAAAGAAAAGACGTATTGCAGATTGAAAAAGTGTGCAGAAAAAGGGTCTACTTTTATAACCCAAAGTTTGTCAATTGGATGGCAATAATTAGGAACGTGTCCGATAATGATTGAATTACCTGCACACATAATATACATATAATAGCTTTGTTATCGTGACCGAAATAGTGTGTACAAGAAAGGATATAAAGTTCACTCTAGTTAAAATACGTGTCCGTGTAATCTGCTGTCTGCCGTTTAAAGAATTATTACAATCTGGCCAGATCTTTGGTGTCTACCTGCTGATGTATGTTTCTATTGATTGATTTATTACTATTACAGTTTTGCCGCGGATATTAAGACTCCTCCTTTATCTTCTCTCATAATAAAGTATACTGTTATTGAGTTAATTAAGGTATATCTACTATATGATGACATATACTATATGATTATCATATGGTACTACCCACTAATATCATTTCTGTGCATAAACGAGTAACAATCACAGTGTTATATATATATTTTCTTCAATTCTTTGTAGTAATATGTATATTGTCAATAATTAATATTTATATATGTATATTATGCATAATATACGTATAGTATGCGAAGCCATACATTATCCTCACGTACTTATAATTCTGAATACTTTCATATTCTGTTATGTTATTTAATATTATCGTACATGTACGACCAATATATGAGATAAAATACGGTAAGGCCTCATACATTTTCATCATACCAACATAGAGCTTGAATATTTTTAGAGCACCTCTTTTCGGCGGCATGAGAACTAAGATGAGAAAAATGAAAAAATACAAGTAAGCTCGTAACCCCACGGTCATAAGTAAAGACTAACAAAAATATAATAATACTCACTCAACACAGACGCCGCGATTGTTCCATGTATTTGATGCCTGGTTAATTTATGTGTATATCATGTAGAAATGTACGCGGCTATACTCTACAATATTGAGCTGCCTGAGTACGGTTCGAAATATAGAAATATCTTCATGGGTGGATAAACGGATATAAGGAAAATCTGGACGTGTTTATCAATCTCGCTCGGCTCAATCGGACTACGAACAATTTCTCGTCATATTTTCAACACCAAATTGAATCGAGGCAGACAACTGCAGTTTTATGCACATCTGTGTAACGTAAAAGATGTACATTGTGCACCTAAGGCGTGAAGTGGGCATTTTTTAGACCGTGTGTGGAATTTGCAGCACGAGTCAGAGGCCCGCGAGGTCAAAAAGCCCACTTAGCCCTTGGTGCACACCATATTTTTTGTAACGCATGTATTGATTCCTGCGTTTTTTGTGACCTTTTTTGACACGCTAACACATAGTTATGTTAAAATTATATTGCATCTTTCATCAGGAAATAGTAAATATGGTACGAATAAAAGATTTCAGTTTAAACTTTTATTGATACTTTTCACAAAAGTAAAGTGCTCACTTTACGCCCGCTGTTCCAAGCTGATAAAAAAAGGTCACTTTAGGCCCGCTTAATAGGTTAAAAAACACAGAAATTGAGCATGTGTTACGAAAAAAATATTGCTCGATTGAATATCAGTTACAAAATAACTCTGACGGTCCTATCTATCAGGTGTTTATTTTCTATCCGAAAATATTGCAGGCAAATCAGAATGAGTTGTCTTGTTCAAATCTTCTTGTTGTACAGATACACATAGGGGAGGGGCGGGCAAAATGGGCACCCTAAGGAACTAACGCCTCAAATAGAGGTTTGAATCAATGGATCTTCTAATTTTGACCAAAAAACGATAACCCGACCGATGCCGAGTGTTGGACGCCCTTATCTGAAAAGTCCAAAAATGGCGGGCAAAATGGGCACCCCTAAAAATTTCAATTTTTTTCAAAATTTCAAAAATTTTGAAACTATCGTTGTATTTACTTCAGAATCCTTCAAACATGATATTAGCTATGTATAAGACGCTCCTAGAGAAAGTGCGTGCAAAATGGGCCCCCTGAAAAAATATATTCGTACTTTTTCAAAATTGGAAAACGTTCTCTAAATTTTATTATGCACCTGCTCTGGCAAACTTCAAACATCAAATCAACTACATATTTCGACAACTCAGAGGGCCGGCAAAATAAATTACCTAAATTTTTTTATACTTTTTCCAAATTGAAATTTTTTCGGATTTCATTATTTGCTCGCTCTAGTACACTTCAAACACCAAATCGACTATATATCTTGAAAACTTTGGGCGTGGCGGGCAAAATGGGCACCCTCGGAATTTTCATCCTTCTTCAAAATTGAAAAACCTTCTAAATTTCATTATTCACTTGCCCTCGAAAACTTTAAATATCTCATGTTTGAAGGATTCTGAAGTAAATACGAAAATGATGTCAAGATTTTTGATACTTTGAAAAAATTTGAAATTTTTAGGGGTGCCCATTTTGCCCGCCATTTTTGGACTTTTCAGATAAGGGCGTCCAACAGTCGGCATCGGTCGGGTTATCGTTTTTTGGTCAAAATTAGAAGATCCATTCGCTCAAACCTCTACTTGAGGTGTTGGTCATTAGACGGCCCATTTTGCCCGCCACTCCCTATGTTTTCAAGATATATTATGGTCGATTTGGTGTTCGAAGTTTGTTAGAGCAAGAAAATAATGGGATCCGAAAAATTTTCAATTTTGTAAAAATACGAAAAATTTTTAGGGGTGCCCATTTTGCCCGCCCCTCCCCTACATATACATATATGCATCTGGATTACTCCCCGATATTTGATCATATTATATATTTCACTGGATCAAGTTTTATTCAGAATACCTAAACTGCTCTGCTAGCTCGTTGTATACATATAGTCAAAAGCGTAGCAATGCAGCCCCCTCATAAGTCAGCTCACGCAATTGTTGAGAGGCGAGGCTTACATATAATATAGCCCCGATTCACGAGCGCTCGTTCCCGTGACTGGGCTCTTGAATCGGGGTTCGACTGTAATTTTATCCGACGAAATGGTATTCAAATTGATTACAAAGTTCTCTCAATTCTTTTCTCTACAGGTACTTTTAAGATATTTAGTTCAAGGGAATGCATACATTGGTATATTCGCGAGTACGC
This sequence comes from Euura lappo, assembly GCA_018257835.1. Taxonomy (NCBI): domain Eukaryota; kingdom Metazoa; phylum Arthropoda; class Insecta; order Hymenoptera; family Tenthredinidae; genus Euura; species Euura lappo. The sequence continues at coordinate 77,353 of JAEUYN010002471.1, read as the reverse complement.
AGATCACTTTTATCTGCGATCATCTGAAAAGAAGGAATTAATTTTAATTTTCTGATGCCACCACAACAAGGTAGCCCTTTCTACGCCCGACGTACGGGATCGGCGGATCGAAAGATATCGCTGCAGATTGTGAGCGTATACGGTCCGACGAAAATGTGATATTCTTGGGACTTTCAAACGATCCACAGTTGAAGATGATTTTTCACTGGTAATAGGCTAATAATAGACGGTAACGCCTAATATACAATGCTAATATACAATGATGAGGGAAGTAGATTAATCGTCTTGTCACACACCCCTTGCCACGGGGTAAGGCGTTGTATGAGGGGTATTCTATACGTGAATCGAAATGGGTTTTGGCCGATGGTCGGTGAATTTCATGCCCACCCAGAATCTCGTTCCTTATCACTGTCTTGCGATGAGTTTTCCGCAGCTTGGGTCTGGAATGATTCTTTATTGAGTCGCGATTAAAAAGACTACCCTTACGGTCTATTCGATTTACTTGAAAACGATCAAACTTCTAGTTCCGAGGGCCTCCTTGAGATATCAAACGAGGACGCCAGATGATGTAAAATATAAATATAAAAAATTATCAAAACCATTTCATCAAGAATCATTTGGGACCTTGAACCGTGGAAAACTCTCCGCGAGCTAATAAGAAACGAGATTGTGGACGGTTATAAAGTTCGCCGACCATCGGCCAAAAACCCGGCCCGTTTCGCATGGAATACCCCATAAGGTATGGTGATTAACAAATCTCGACATTTTGTAATTGGACATTCCATTGTCGACCGGATCGAGTATGAAAAATGTAAGTAATTTATCACCAATGAGATGAAAGCCTGTAATTGGTTAGGTCGGTCTTGGGAAGATTAGATAATTACTTCCCTTACCATGCCAAGATTTCATGACGATTGTAAGAAAAGTACCGTTAAAACTACGAGAATGTTACCAAAATATCTTGCACCTCGGTTACATCCACACTGAAACTTAGTTCACGAATATTCCTCTTGGAATCATAGCCAAATGAGCAATTGGTGCGTTTTAAAAATATTCAAGCTTACCTTTTGTTGGAGCTAAAATTTCTAAATCAACAACATAGGAAGCCATTTTTTTTTTTTTTTTTTTTTTTAAATAACGTTATATTAATTCAATAATCAATATTATATGCGACACGTTAACATTTAGTCCGTAACCGATTGTGTTGTCACTTGTACAATTTATACAAACTACGAATAAAAATTATAATCTTATTTTAATAGCGATGATGATCGTTTGAATAGATACAATTTCTGTCAATGATGAAAAAAATGTTTACCATTTAGAGAACAAGCGACGATAATTCTTTAGATAAAAATAATTGTACACTTCATATGATTCAAATTTGAATTTGCACGATCCACCAACTCCGATCACATTACATACACAAATACGTATACAAATGCATACACACTTACATACTACGTAGCGCGTGTGCATGTGCGTACAGCATGTATGCGTGCGTTAATGTATGTTTGGATACAATGCATGTGCATGCATGCACGCACGTGTACGTATGTATACAGCCCTCGGCACACGGTGCGATTTTTCATGCATTTTCGCTTTAAGGCCCCGGCACACGGTACTTGTTTTGTTGCTATTTCCTTGCTTGTTTCGTTGCGTGCCATTAACAATACACATCAAGCAAGCAAGCCGGCAGCGGAAGAGCACGAAAAATCGCACCGTGTGCCGAAGGCTTTAACTATACCTAGGCGTGTACGGGTTGAATGAGTGCAAATTAATTATTATGAGATACTCGACGTAACTCGCAAAGGCTTGTCGCTCGTGAACGCAGCGGAAGGGGGTGAAAAAGAATCTACAACTGACTATGCGCGAGGGTGACAGAAGCATGCAAGTGTCGATCGTCCGATTGAATTTGTGGCGAAGAGAATTCAAAAAGCGCATAATTGTCTGTCCGGAGTAAGAACACCCGCGTAAAATAATATAACAATAGCTTTCAATCTTGACACCACGTTGAATAAAATCAACTTATACTTATTCACATCTGTGTTCAACACATAATAGTAAATAACAATATTTTCATCGACTATTTACAGTAATATATATATACAGGATGCCACTAGGTACGAAACGAACAAAGTCATAAGATCCATATATGTGGGTATGTATAACGTTTTATAATTTCTTGTCTGTGTCTTTCAATTACGATTCTGGCTTATTACTTTCTACATCCGATTTTTTCTCTTGAACCTGGTCGGCCGATTTGCGAATCGCATCATCGATTTTTCCATCATTGGATACCTTTTCGCTATTTATCCCTACAGATTTCTCTTCCATTTCGCATGCCTCTTTCGCACTTGGCAACTCTCCGTCTAAAGATACTGGACTCGTTACTGTATCCCTGTTTGCCTCCCTTTTCACCGTTTGATCAGGGGTGGCTATTTCTCCATTAACCGTGACTATCGCATCGTTTGGATTTTTCTCATTATCCACAACACCCGTCGTGTCAGCGCCAGTGTCGGAAATAATAACTCGTCGAGAGGGAGATTCGTCAACGTTTGCCAAGTCAAGAGTGTCCGGTTCCTTGGTGTTGGGTTTCAATGTATCCAACTCCGGTATTTCTATCTCAAACTGGGGCTTGGATCTCGCAGTCGGTTGGGTAGTTGTGTTTTGTAGAGTTCCCGACAAGGTATACCCAGAGGTGGCCGTAGTAGTAGTAGTAGAAGTAGTAGTGGCAGTACTAGTAGTAGTAGTAGTAGCAGTAATAGGAGTAGTAGTAGTAGTAATAGGAGTAGAAGAATCAGTAGTAGTAGTATTAGTAGTAGTAGTAGTTGTTGTTGTTGTTGTTGTTGTTGTAGTAGTAGTGGTTGTGCCGGTGGTGGACAAATTTGGAAAATGGGTCCCCGCTGGATTTCCAGTCTTCGACAAATTAAAGATATTGAGCTCCTGTTGAGCGGCATTCTTACGACTGGCCAATTGCAACACAATGTTTTCCACCCTGGTGGGAAGCTGTGCATCAACTTTCCCCAATGTGAACATGGAACTGGTATTGACGGTGGTAATTTTCGGCGATTTTGGCGTCGTATGTACACTGGGTAAAATTTTTTGGATCGTCGGTGGCGTGGATGTGGATGTGGAAAAGGCAGGCGGTGGAACGTGATAGCTGGCACGCTGATATTTGTTGATGGAAGGCGGCAGGCTGCTGTGGAAGGCACTGGGAGGCTGTATCCCGATAGGGGGCCGGATGAGGGGATTCGGAAAGCGGCTGGTGTCGGGAAATGGCGGCGGAAAGGGCGTGTATATCAATCGAGGATTGGTGTTCAAGGTGGGAGATGGAATGAACGGATTCGTCGAGAGCATATTGACGGGTGAGTTCCTGGGCGAGATGGGTGAGCCAGGATTACGGCATATTTCCCTGGAGAATTGCGTGTTCTGATAATTCCTTGCATTCGGAGAATACGGAGGTGGTGGAGATAATACGGGTGAGTTGGCCGTGGAGACGATCGGCGACAAAGTTTTTGGGTCAATGGTCATCATATTCAAGGAAGTCGTTTTTTGCACAATCTGTGTCACGGGATCCTTGTCCTTACTCTCGTTTGACACTCCGTACATTGGCTTTACTCCCGATGCGGGATTACCCAGATATCTTGGAACATTTCGCATTTTGAAAATCTTGGCCGGCTTCGATGGTATCTGTTTCGCGCCATTCCCGCCCGAAGTTGAGGTACCTTGAGATTGGTTCTGCATTTCCTTAGCCTGATTCCTGGCGGCGACATAATTATTCTTAGATAAAGTTGGATTCCACGATTTGGGCGGGTCCCTAAGTGTTTTGTAGCCTACCGGTTGTTGCGAATGTCTCTTGACGGAACAGGTCTTTTGAAGGGCCACAGGTGTCTGGACGAGATGCGCCGATGTAACGGTTGGGCCAACTTTCAGCGGTTCTTTATCAATGCAATCGTTGGCCTTCTCCACCCCAGGGCTAGAACCCTTACCGGAAGAGGAAACGGCGATGCAGGGTACATTGGGAGTAGACCGAATGGAATCAGCTGTGGTCTGTTTAGTTATTTTCAACAGATTTGGCAGCTCCGGCTTGGAGCGAGTCGCCGCCTTGATTTTCTCCTTAGAACTTTCGCCAATCTTGGCACAGATCTCGTTCAAGTTCGTTCCCTTGGCGATAATCTCGTGCTTTCGTACGGTTGGCTTCATCAAGGATATTGGAATAGCGTCGGGACAAGGTGGTACCGTGTATACATTGGCTATCTCGATCCGAGGCTGAGAGTTTGCTCGTCTCGATAAGCCGGGCGTAAGCGGCGATGACAAGCATGGATCGTTGATCGCGGAGCCAGCCACGGAATAAGCGCCTACGCCCTCAAGTTCCATCTGTCCATCGGAAGCGTTCGGACCCTGTCTCTCGTTTTTCAAGTCCGCATTTTTCACCTGAGAAGTACTCACCAAATTCTGAACGGCGTAAGATAAGTTAGGGTTTGTCTCGGACACAGACGTCGTTACATTCAGGCCAATCGAAGCCAGACTCTGCACGTTCGATGCTGCATCATTGTTATTATTCTTGGGTAGACGGACTGTTCGGCCTGCCAATTCTGGGTTGACCGGAGTACCGGAACTGGTATTCCGATGTGCTGTTTTTGCCACCTGGCAATCCATGTTTTTGGGGGATAGAGAGACTGTTTTGCTCGGAGACGGAGAGCTGTGGGGGCTGGATGATACGGCAGAGTTGGACAAGGCACAGGTAGTCATCTGAGGTGCCGACACGAACAAACAGCTGCCTTGCGGCACGTCAACAAACGTACTTGCAGTTTGCGTGGACATAGTTGTCGACTGTGGCGACGAAACGACAGAAGTTGCCAATTTCGTTAAAGAAACAGTGGCTGTCACCTGAGATTTAGTATTGGCAAATTGAGCCAAGGGTTTCGCATCACTTTTCGATTGATCAGGTGTGAGTTTAGAGTCCAACTTCCTGGAGTTAATAAGTACGGATTTTTTTTCCTTTGGTAGCTTCTTGGCGTATGTGTTATTCACCGGTCCCACCTTTGACTGGAAGAGTTGCATCGGACTTGGTAGATTTTGCTTGGTCTCGACGCTAGTCGAAACATTCCTTACTTCCCTTCCGCTACTTTTGGAGTTCTCTTTCCGGCTGTCGATCTTTGCCCCTGTATCGATGAAATTGTTATTCGTATTCACTGGCTTGTTGTCCAATTTTTTTGTATTCGAAAATTCTGGCCCGTTTTTCATCTGACCCGAGTCCTCCTGGGTCGAATTATATTGATGTTTATTCGGACAGCCGTGTTTCTGAGTCGGATCTTTCCCAAGACGACTTTCACCTTCGGTCACAGACCGCTTGACAGCTTTTGATGAATCTTGGCTTGTTTCGAATTCAGGTGTAACTCCCCGCGGTCGACAAGTATCGGCATTCGTTTTATCATCGTTATCGCCGGTACTCTTTCTCACTTCTTGGACCGGCAAAATATTTCCGCCGCTCTTGAGAGCACCGTTGTCGGCAAACGCTGTGTTTTGCAAGAAACCGGTGGATTTTTCTGCACCATCGACTTTTCGCTCTTTTGCAACTTCGTTCGTGTTTCCTTTTTCTAATAATTCAACTTTCTCAAATGGGACCAGCTCTTCCAAAACACTGTTCCCATTGCTGACATTTTTTTTTTCAAAAGTTGATATATCCGTCACGCTCATAACCCCAGTTTCGGAAATCTTCAGTTGCACCTCTTTCCACTCGCGTTTTTCAGACAGGTCACATTTCACCTCGTGCATATCCACCCTGGAGAGAATCTGTTGGTATACGCGATTATCTTCGGACAGCTTCAGACGTTTGGGGGACGACTCGAATATCCTATAGCTCAGATGTAGCGGCACTTTCTGCAACAGCGCACAGTATCGAGGAAGAATGTTATTATCGTCGTTATGAATACAAACATTTTATCATGACAAGATACCGGCTGTATAAAATTCGCTCGGACACATCGATACGTTCCGGTTGTTTAATTTTTAAGTTTAATGTTCCAAGGTCCCAATGAAACTTGACTTACTCGTCTCCAGTGATAGATGTACATCACATCCATCAGAGTGTAATTGCCACACAGGGGCTCGTCTTTGTACATGACGTCCACTCTGTGGGCATCGCTGAGTCCATATTTAGCTCGTATCAATTTTTGCAGATGAAAGACAGTCACCGCAGCTGGACATCTCAGATATCGTCTGGGCAACGGTTTTCCCCTGGACTCCTTGTCACCCGCGGCTTGATCTTTCGTACTTGGAATATAATACTCTAGCGACAAGCTGAGCGATTCGTCCAAAGAGTAAATGTGAGACTCGATCGGCTCACCCCTGGATTCCGGCGAGCCAACCTGAGATCTCGCTTCGGGATATTTGCTGTAGAATTCGCGACGGCATCGCATCTCATCTGGAGGGCAAGAGCGTACGTTGACGATTATCGACGATCCGCGTGCACAATTTTACGACAAAGTTAATAGTTAAAGTCCCGGTAAGACTTACTCTGATAGCAGCCAGGAACTAGTTTATACACGATATCTTGGAGTGTATGATCGGGGCGAATATTCAACAGCGGCTTACTCTTGTGAACCTGAACCTCGCAAATCGGACAGTACTTGTTCTTCTCCAAATACTTGATGATACAGCTACGGCAGACTGTCGGCAAGGTAAACGAGAACATGGTCAGCATTTTACGGTTCGTACAAAATTGTGTAGAGTTAGGCAATGATTGGCGAAATTGACGGAATACAAATACAAATACAAATATTTTATATATATTCTACACACTATAGAGTCTGAGTATAGTAGTAAAAACAATGTCATACAGGAGTGAAGACATTCGATGATGGTAGTAGCGTCTATGAAGTATCCTCGACATAGTTTACAGGTCAACTGGTCGTTCAGCGTCGATAGATGCAGTCTGTATCCTCCGCTTTGGCCCGACATCCTGTGTCAGACAAAAACAATAGGCGTTAATCGAGTCAGAGTGTGCCGACGATTCTGGCATAACTCTTGGCATAATTTGCCAAGTGGGTTAGCGATAGACGGATGTTCTCTCTTATACGTATGAATAAAGACCAAACGGCGGAGAAGCGTAGCGATCCTATATCCTCTGTGGATATCCACGTGAAGTTATACCTCGAAATGGTATGGTCAAGTGACTCGTTATCCAATAAATGTTGACGAATGAGGGAGCGAAATGTACCAAAGATAGTCGCGACAGGTTGCGTGTCTGCGTTAAGACCTAGGAATATCAGCAGCGGTGATCGCACGTACCGCACGCACAAGCTTTGAGCAAGTGAAATGAGAAAGTGAGTAAATAAATGCAATCTGGTTGCAAATCAGGCGGGGAGTCGTTACTCGTTACTCGTTACTCGTTACTCGTTACTCGTTACTCGTTACTCGTTTGGAGGTGGAACAGTTGTCTCGTCCGCTTACCTCACGCGAATCCTGGGATTTATCCGGCCAACGCCATCCGAGTTTCAAAATGTAAAGAAAGTTTGGTTAAGAATATCACGGACATTGAAAAAAGCCAACTTGTCAAAGATCGTCATTACGTCCAATTACGTAGTTGTTGCGTGCGAGGGGTTAATAACTATAATTGTAGAAACTCGTTTGACGGATGCTGAAGAGTAACACGGTTCACAAGACTAAACGCACTGGAAACTTTACTCCGAGATCGTTTTATTTCCCAACATTTACGCCACAAGAGTCAGAAATTTCACGGAAAACTGGACCCCGAACAGCAATACAAAATGGCGGATAAACAATCATGCGATTGACCTTGCTGAAAACATCCGGCTCACACTTCTTGGTTTTTGTTGTACCTTTTGTTCCTTCCTTTTTCTCGAGATTTTTTTCATCCAAATAGACAACCAGCATTGAAAACAGGCCGAGTCAATGGCCCAACAGGAGAACCGTTGGCGTTAACGAGGGTCGAGGGATTCGTGTGCTAACGACTGGCGGTATAACAATCGCGTCGGAATCGCCAGCGATCTCATTTTTCATTCTCATTGTTCCGCCCTGTGCCGGGATTCGGGTTGAACTCGACCTAACCTAATACAGCCTTGAACATCCCACCGCAATCCGATACCAAGTACCAACTGCGCCTCGGAGGACGGATATTCTCATCAAATTTCTCTCTCATTCGAACAAGTAATATCAGTGGCAACCTGACCAAACCGGGACAACCGCAATTGTTGTGTTGTATCGTCCAAGTGCCGATGAAAAATCGTTTCACGATCATATTACTCGCAACGCTCGCAACGCGACGAACCAGCGTCGGCGATGAGCTGACCACCACCCCACGATTTCCTCTTTCGTTTTACAATCAACTAAACGTGAGATAAAAATAAATGGGAAATTATTATCTAACCTGAGACACCGTGAACAATCGAGTTAAGAAAAATGAATACAATAACCAAAGTCTCCCTCTCGTACTGTCGCAGCAACGTATACATGATTATAGGCGTCTGCTTTGGACTTTGCATCGGTTCGTTCTTTGCGCCTATCGATATAAACGAGTGCGTAGAGTCCGCGGACGAGCCTTCGTTGCCCTCCGCCGCCCTTTCGCGACTCAATGACCTGTACGAGCCTAAGATAAACCTGGAGGGCAAGCCGTTGCGCGCCAAGAAAACACCCAAAGTATTCATGCGCCCCAGATATTATTCCACCGAACTTGGAATCAGGGAGAAACTTTTCGTCGGCGTGCTGACTAGCCAGGAGTACCTTCACAGCCGAGGTGTGGCTCAGAATAAGACCATAGCCCACCTTGTGGACAAAGTCAGATACTTTATATCAATCCTGGAGGGAACAAAACCAAACGTTTCCCTACCCGGTATTGTCGGGTTCACCGATACCAGGAGCATTCTCAAACCATTCCACGTTCTCAAGTACATCACCGACAATTACCTAGAAGATTATGACTACTATTTCTTGATAAAAGATATGACCTACGTCGATGTCAGAAAGCTGACCAAGCTTGTTGACAAAATTAGCATCAGCCAGAACGTTCACTTGGGTATCGCCGCAGAAATCAATACTTATTGTTCATTGGGTAAGCGTATCTGTGTTACGAATATTGTTTTAGTACCAGCGGCGGGGGTTGTACCAGAGTTTGTCGTACCGTGGCCCGAGTCATTGTTTGCGGAACAATTTTTCAGACTCGGGAATCCTGCTCAGCAACTCGGTGGTCCGGAAGATGAGACGGAACTTGGACTGGTGCGTCAGGAACACGTATTCCGAGTCTGACGATGTCAACTTGGGGCGATGCGTGGTCCATTCGACTTCGCTACCTTGTAGCGGCACGATACAGGGTCGGACAATCGGATCGACGCCGCCGAATGAAACGTTCACCCCAGAAACTGATCTCTACGACTTCTTGGCTCAAAATTATTCCCAGGTGTCGGTCAGTCTTCATCCCATTGCTGACCATCCGTCTATTTACAAGATAAATGCTCACGTGGCCAGGGTAAGACGTTTCGACGGCATATTGCAAGTATTTTTAACCTCAACGAGTACATAATTTATGAGCAGGGAAGACCACGGGGACGCAACTGTGCAAAGTCAAGCGATTAGTTGAAATATTTTCTGTTTAAAAAGTTATTTTTCAATTTGCTGATATCAATTTGTGAATACAGCCGCCTTAATATCGTCAAACGATCATGAATATTCAATCGTAATTTTAATAACAGCCTAAACACCGAAATCATTTGAGATGATCGATTTACCTCGCGCGGTTGCGTTACCCCGGTCTCCTTGACATATAAGTACATTGAGAGATGAACTGATTTCAGCTCGAGTTGGCGGCGGTGAGGAACGAAATATCGATCCTACGGGATGAAATGCTAAGGACAGCCAAGTTAGGCCCCAAAAAAGACCGTGCTGTAACGTGGCCTTTCGGGAATCAGCCCGGAAACATACCTGCGGGGAGATTTGACGTAACGAGATGGACATATTTCAACGAGACGCACACGTTCATGGAAACTAGTTTGAACAACATGCAGGAGTTTGAAGGGAGTTTCAAAATTGATTTACGACACGTGATAAAAACTGCCGTTGATCAGATTGAGGGAAATTACAGGGGTAAATTGAAATACAAAAGACTGCTGAATGGGTATAAAAAGTACGACTCCTCCAGAGGCATGGATTACATCTTGGACCTGGTATTTACCGACGTTGGAACGGAAAACGAGTCGGTGAAGCGGATCGAGGTCTGTAAGCCACTGGGCAAAGCGGAGATCTTGTCGGTGCCATATGTGACAGAGAATGCTAGGGTCAATTTCATTCTGACTGCAAATATATTGCAAAAGAACGAAACGCTCAGCTTCATGTCAAATTATGCCCGAATATGCATGGACAAAAAAGATAAAACATTTTTGATGGTGGTACGTATACAAAGAATTTATGCACGGTGTAAACTCTTCCGAACCCATAAAATCCTCGTTATACCTCTTGAATGGCTCTTTGCTCTGCCGATTTGACCAACGATAAGGCAAATCCGTACAAGTTTCACTAATTATCATCCTTTGCTCCAGATACTTCTCTACGATTTGAACTCGGTGTCAAAAGGAAAGGAGGATGTCTTCTACGATGTGAAGCGGTACGCTCTATTGCTGACGGAAAAGTATAAAAAGGATCAGTCAAAAGTTGCCTGGCTATCGATCCGAATGCCAACCACCGCAAGCTCTCTTGAGCCGGAGCCTATGCTGAAAATCGCAGTGGCAGATCTCGCAGTCAAGAAATTTTCGTCCGAGAGTTTGATCCTATTCGTTGAAACTGGAATGGATTTGAGTGGCGATTACCTGAACAGGGTAAATTGAATTTTGACTCTAACTTGTACTCTAACGTGAAATCTTGCGATGTCATGATTGCCAGAAAACCAACAAGTTTGATTGATCGTTGGTTTAGATTTTATTCAATTTTGATTTCCAACGCTCGATATCGCGTGTATAATATGTCATAATGTATTGAATCTATTTCCTACCTTCATCCATCTGTTCAGGTACGCATGAATACCATAAATCAGTGGCAAGTCTTCGGTCCGATACCATTCTCCGAATATCATCCGGATATCGCCTACTCAACATCCAAAGCTAGGGAGAGCGAACTGGACATCAACAGGAATTTGGGAAGGTACGACGAGTACAATTTCAACCACGTCTCCTTCTATGCCAGGGATTATGCCGAAAGTACGTATAAGAATATCGGATTGTCTCGCAACTTTCAACGTGGACTGAAAATTCCGTTCAATTGTAATGAATTACCAATACAATCTATTTTCAGCACGAAAAATCATGGAGAACAGACTCCCGATTGTACGAGCAGATCGAGATATTGCAACGTTTCTCAAATTCTCTCAACAGAGTCCGATCACTTCTGTATTCGAATTGTTTGTATTGTTTGGAGATGTGCACCCGTTCCGGGCACTGGAACCCTCGCTGAAGATCCGACACAAGGAGATAAACTGCCGCGGGCCACAGAACAACGCCGCTTACAAAGATTGCTCAAGAGCTCGGAGTTTGAACCTCGGCAACCGCGGGCAACTTGCTAAACTAATACTAGAGTACCAACGTCACAATTGAATCGGACCTGGTTGTACAATGAACGAAATTCACAAAGAGATAAATCAATGAAAGAATGTTTTGTACTACTATAGTATGGATGTATATTGAAATCAAATCGAGAAATCGTGTAATAATCCTGACAGTTTCCATTTTCAATGCCCACTCGTATACGTATACTATGTATACTACGTATACGTGATACTTTTAACATAAAATATGCTACTTGAAGCTTGCAGCCCACGGAGTAGTGTTGCAGCCATACAGCAATCGCGGACCGTTTGTTTATTTGTGCGCTATTTAATTTGACGCATAATACGCGTCGTCAGGTTGGCAGATAACGGGATCAACGTCATCGGTCGATATGATACCGCGGATCTCGGCGTCTTTTCCTTCTTGATGAAAAATCGACGTTCCTCCTTCGGCGCTCTCGCGGAATGGCCAACAAGGGACGTAGCGGACGCGGAATCTCCGCATACCACCGCGACGAACGCGAGGAAATGCAAGCCGGCCAGCCCGTGGATCTCTCCTTCAAGAAAGCGATAACCATGCACGGTATTTACCACGATATTTAGCATGGTATGGTACCGGGAAAAGGAGGACCGGGGACACAAATTTAGTTGTAAATATTCCACAGATCTTAGCTCACATCGTGCTCGGTGCGTCCGCGCCGGAAAACTGCCGGCGCTTAGTTCGAATCAGCGTTTCCTAACTAGTTCGTTGTGGCTCTGTAATAATTTGTTGACATCGATCAGCGGACTCGAGAACCTGGTGAACAAGCTACTGGAGGAGCCAAGTAGCCTGGCCTGGCTGGATCTTTCGTTCAATAATATAAGCGAGATCGACGACGAAATAACCAAGTTTCCGAACCTCAAGATATTTTACATGCACGGAAACATGATTTCGAATCTGAGCAGCGTTGCAAAACTCGGCAAGTTATGCAAACTTAGAAATTTAACTCTACACGGGAACTCGATAGAATCGATACCGTTTTACCGAGCATTTGTTTTAGGCGCTCTACCCCAACTGGTCAGTTTAGATTTTGCCCCCATAGTAGCTGCGGAAAGGAAAAGAGCCCTTCCCGCTGGTTTTTCAAAACTAACCAATGCTTAAAATCTACACCAAGAATTCCTCTCATTTGAAATATAACTTTTATTTGATTGGCGATTAATAAAATACATCCATCATTTGTCAATAGAACTGTGTTTGATGCTTATACGATATACCTACTACAATAATTGGCCCGATTTATGAGTAGCGGTTAGTTAAGTTGGACAAAGTCCTTTAATATTCGATCAGTGTCGTCTGTGTTTATTCCTATGCTTCCCAGTTTTATCCGGATCCCGGTCCCTCGAGCGACTTCGCGATCTGTAGTGGCTTCGTGACGATTTGTGACTTCCGGACCGTCGACGCTGTGTTTTTTTCGGTTTTCGCGATCTACTGTGGCTGTGACTGCGCGATCTGCTACGGCTCGAACGTTTCTTACGTTTTCCGTGTTTGGCGCCGTCCGTCCTAGACGGCGAAAGACTGGGCGATCTTGAGCGCCTGCAAAAAACCACTCTCATAAGTCATATGATAATATACAAAACCGGAACTAAAACAAAGTCGAACAACTCCGATCAAAGACCTACCTGGGAGACTTTGCCCGTTCCGGGACGGCGTGTGTACCGCTGCGACTTATGAATCCTCCCCAAGCATTGTGGTGCTTAGGCAACGGTGGACTGGGAGTGTGACCGTCGTTCTCCCCACCCCTCGCCTTAGCCCTTGCATCTTCGTATCGTCTGCGTAGCTCGTCAACGCGTTTCTCTAGTTGTTCCACACTGACGGTAGGCCTGGCATAAAGGCGCAACACGCGGCGGCACACGTCTCGAATGGAAGATTCGCTGACTTTGAATAATCTGAACCAAGCGGGTGTAGAGGGAAGCGGTAGCTGCAGCTGACGGGCGCCCAAATAGACGCAAGCACAAGCCACAGTTTCTGGCTGGTGCCTCAAGAAGACGTCCGAGCGGAGGGAATCGTTCATGTAGTTCCAACACTGCTGCATCAGCGGCTGATTACTTTCATAACCCAGAACTTGTAGATACATCACTATTATTTTGTGCGGGTGTTTGACGTGGACGCAAAAGCCTAGCTCTTTCAGCACGCGCCTTTCTGCTTTGATCACCTGGTTCTTCAACGTCACGTAACTCTGGTCCAGTATTACGGGCTGAATCGTTCTGCAAGGGAAAGATAAAATAGGTGAACGGAGCACATGGCTTCGCAACTCGTGGGTCAAGTTTATACCCGATCTTGGGTGTAGGGCTGTTCAACGATGATATAAGTGGCTGGGCCGAGAATTCGCGTTTCTATTTGTTTTTACCCGTAATCATTCTTGCGTTCGGAGAGTTGGAAAAATTAACCGTAAAAATCGGAGGCCTAACGGAATTAGTGTTCTCCCCCTCCTTCTGATTTTTGAAGACTTACTTCTGGCCAGAAACTTGTTTGATGTGATTAAATACGTTAATAACGTCCCTGATACGCCTCGGAGCCTCCTCGATTTTGCTAGCGAGACAGACACAACCCATTGCCGTAGTTTCCATGTTGTGTCTCACCAAAGATTTACTGTAATAGAACCGCTGGAAAATCACTTGCCCCGTAGCCATAGCGACCTAAAATAGAATGGAAGAAGGATAATTATAAAATCGTGCCGTGCAATGAAGATGATTTCCGAACTCGGACGTCATTCGTTAGAGGATCACTGCCTGGAGAGTTAATCAACGCGCATGTAGAAGCCTACACCGGCGGATTAACGACCTTTGATTGGTTTTCCATACACATTGTAGTACACGTCACGAACGATTTTACCCCTGCTCCCACTGCCTCTGAGCGGTTCTGTTCTTGGATAGGCGAAGCGTAACGGACCTTCTACAGCCATTGAAAGTCGGTTTCTAGATGCGTACACATGTATCGGTCGCCTCCGATATCAGGTTGGCCAAACTTATTTGTAGTTTGAAGAACTATTTTCATTTTTTCACTTCTATCGCTAATAATTGAGATAAGATTCTATCCCTAACAATTGGTACTTGTGCAGAGCGCAGGCTTCTACATGGGACAACATATATGGTACACCGCAAAAGTGTAGAGATAATGAATCTATTTGACAAGGGTTCAACCGATGCTCAATTAGATATTGCCGGTTTGATGCTTTTCGAACCATATGTCTGTATCCAAGAACGGTTGCTTCATCGATGGATTTGGCGTCGTCCGTGGATCATTCCTCAGACAATGATCCTTTCGTCAACGAATGACGCCTGTAAAATAACATAACATTGTTACCGTGATTATTGCGCCGTAAAGCTCGAGGGATCTCAACTAACTTATTAAGCCTATAAGGAAAAGTCGATGCGGCTAAGGTAAACGCTCACGCTTACCGACCTATAGAGAGTGTCTCGTGACCGACGTACCTTCGGTCTCACTTTTCGTATTCACTTAATCGAATTATTTTCTATTCTTTAATCTTTATAACCTCATTTTCCGACGATACGCACCTGGGGCAGTTTGAGAAGAATCCCAGCGGTCTGTATCAGCTCGCATCCTAGGATACGCAGGTCGACTTCAGTTTCTGTATCAAGCCCGTCCGAGTACGACGGGGTCGAGTTCAATTTTTCTTCGGGCAACAGGCAATTCTGGAGCGTCAGCACGATTTTCCCGTAGGACTTTCCGTGTTTTCCCGCGGCTGCCGACTGCGTGCAGTTTTCCTTCTCCTTCTGGGTCCCCATCGTATTTTTTTTTTTTTTTTTTTTTTTTTTTTTTTTTTTTTTATCGAACCGCTATTACTGGTGGCACTTTACACGGGGAACGATGAGCATGACGAGAGCCGACCGCGGACGTGACGACCATATATATCCAGTGCCCAGAACGTATTCGAATCTCCAAGTAATAGATTTAACCAAGTTAACGGAACAACTGTGGCAGGTCGATTCCCGTTGCCTAGCGTGATGTACAATTCGTTCGACCTTCTCAGTCAGCTCTCAAAGATACATGTCCGGTCTCGAGGATGTTGAATACCGTTTGATGCCGTTGCAGATGTAAAATGACACTATTCCCTTAATCACGAATATCACCATGAAATCAGGATGAGAAATGTACTAACGTGTTCCCAAAGTACGACAAAATGGCGTACGACGACCACGATGTAAGAAAGACAGGTGGGTCGACTGCGAGCCTTTTCCCATATAACGCACTGTGATTTTTACGTGGAATTTACTCACGAATTCCACCAGGTGTCGCGTCGACGGAGGACGATAGAATGGAGGGAAATTTAAATGTCGACTTGGTTAATAACGAGAAATGAGATGTTCTAGAAGCCAATATAATATACATTTCAATTTTTATAGTATATTATGCACCTAGGGGCGACAAAGTTGTTTTTGACGAGTGCGAGGTTGGATCGAATACAATCGCACGAGTCTAAAACAACGTTTGCCCTGTGGTGCATACGATACTTTATACACCGAAGGGAAATAAAGCGGTTTTTCCTGCTGGAGCAAGGCAATAAACGGCCGTTTATATCCCTGAGGTATATAAAATCACATAAGTATCACATTTACGTATATTAATGCTCTTGTAAAGTGTATATCACAGATTGCGTAAGGTTAAAAAATAGATGAAACGCAAGCTGATCATTTACACTTGGAATTTTCAAAACCTGTTTCAGCAGCCAAAACACATTCGATTGATGTGAAATTGATATCAGTGACGTAGAAAAACCGAATGAAGGGCGTGAGACTCTTGGATTTGCGAAAATCGAAACTACATTTTTTTCAACAATATTGTTCCGTAATCCAAGGAAGTGCTGCCCCTCTCCACGAGGGGCAGCACTTCCTTGGGTCACAGAACAATATTGTTACACGAAATTCTAATTATGTCTTTCGATTTTCGCAAATCCAAGAGTCTTACGCCCTTCATTAAGTTTTTCTACGTCACTGATATCAATTTCACATCAATCGAATGTGTTTCGGCTGCTCAAACAGGTTTTGAAAATTCCAAGTGTAGAATCAGATCAGGTTTTAAACCACGATGTTCGTTGACAGGTAAGGTTGGGGTTCAGGTTAGGTGCCAATCGTCGAGACCTGATTGGTCGCCCCGCGCACCAGCGCACTCTGGATGTAGCAATCGGAAATTCCACTTAAAAATCACAGGATTTGGGGCTAGTCGACCCACCTGTCTTTCTTACATCGTGACGACGACGCAAAGTCTTAAACCTTCGGTGAACGCCGCACACCGTGGGTGCTTTCCAACAAGGGAAAAAAAAACAGACACCGTTGGACACACAGCCACACGATTGGTCCTTTCCCTTAGATCCGACCAATCATGTCGCTGTATGTTTGATGGCGTCTGTCATTTTTCTTTGTTGGAAAGCACCCCGTGCCACACACTTCAACACCCACACCACGATTGGATGCCGGCACTATGCATGTATCGATGTATTCATGTATGTATGCGCGCACGCGTGTATGTACCAAGCGATCCAGTATTGAAAAGACCATGAACGCTTTCCAACAAGGGTCACACGCCGAGGCACTGTGGTACCATTGGCCCTTTCTCTTAGATCCGACCAATCATCTCGCTGTGTGTTCGAGTGCGTCTGCCTAGTTTCTTGGCTTGTTGGAAAGCCCTTGAAAGAGAGAGTGACGTTTCAACCAGCAACTCCACCGTCATCGTTCGACTTTCGACCCGTGGCCGAGTCCGGACCATGAAAGTGCAGTTCATCTTCGCATTCTGTTTATTGAGCAGACCGTCATTCGCCAGTCGATAGAAATAAAATAAAATCATGGCGTTTTTTTGCGAAAATAGCCGTACTCCGTTCTCAGCAGTAGCTGACGATCCGTTCCTCAATATTTCACATAATTCGTCAGTGAATAGCTCGATCCCAGATCTGTACGGCTCGCAGAGATCCCAGTAAGTCTTCACCCGACGTTTCCGCATTACCTGGTTGAATACCGGGCACATAACCTGCAATTGCTGCCGTACTATTGTCAAATATTATCACGACTACATATCGCGTACGTTCGCACCTTCAGAACCAATTTACCCTCGCAGCGTACGAGAGGGTCGTTCCTTTTCGCGATACCGATAATATTCGAAGTAGCTATTCGCACGGTTCCGTGACTCTATTAGAGGCACGCAGGAGTCACGCAAAAATTTTCGTTTCTCTATAAGAGTCACGAAAAAAATACGTATCCCTTGAAAGAAGCGGATTTCTCTTAAGTATTTTGTAGAGAATAAAAAATTTTTATTTAACCAAACGCATACAACACACACACACACACACACACACACACACACACACACATGGTACAATACAGAAGGTGTTCTAGGACTTTGAAGGTGACACGAAAATTTGTGCGTGACTCGAATAGAGTCACGGAACCGTGCGAATAGCGACATCCGATAATATTACTTCAACCCTGGACGTTTCATTTGAAACAAATTTGCCAGTCATTGTAAACGAGCGGCTAGTTATTTTCGTGCATCTCAAGTCATTCATTTCATCTTTGTGTCTGTCTCATGTCGATGTTGATCTCGATGTTGATGTTGATGTTGATAAGAAATACTTTGTGATATTGTCATTTACCTTGTCTCGCAGAGCGCCATTGACAACTGCAACTTCGGTCGTTGGGATACAATTCAAAGGTGGGGTTGTTATCGCAGCCGATGTGCTTGGTTCTTACGGGTCACTGGCTCGATTCAGAAATTGCCAGCGTATAATGAAAGTGAATGACAACATTATCCTGGGAGCGGGCGGAGACTATGCCGATTTTCAATATCTCAAAAATATCATCGAGCAAAAAATGTAAGGAGCACGAATGAATGAGGTCACGACGGCAAACAGCGGTAAGAGTATCCGTATACAGCTGTAACGTTGTTGGTTTTTTTTTTATAAAACCTCCAGCCTCGAGGAGGAATGCCTGGATGACGGATTTACCCTGAAACCTAAATCGCTGCATTGCTGGCTGACCAGAGTTATGTACAACAGGCGTTCCAAATTTGATCCGTTTTGGAATAACTTTATCATCGCAGGACTTGAATATGGAGAACCGTAAGCGAAATAAATAATTCTATTATAAGCAGAAACTTGTCTTTGCCTTTCAGGTTTGGTATACTTTGCCAAATTTCAATTTCAATTTGGCAAAGTATACCAAACCTGCTTAACCGGCGACAAAAAAAATCATATCGTAGAAATTCGATCGTTCTTTGTTCGAATCAGAAATCTGAACCTATTATCTGATCTAGATTCATGGGAACGGTGGACAAGCTCGGTACGGCGTACGTTGATCCTGTAATTGCGACCGGTTACGGAGCTTACATGGCTACGCCCATGCTCAGAAAAGCCCTAGATTCTAAACCAGACTTGAGCAAAGACGAAGCTGTAGAGGTCCTGACTAAAGCGTTACAAGTTCTATTCTACAGGGACGCTAGATCATTTCCAAAGGTCAGTCACATTCTTCCCTCGTCAACGGACAGCTTCCCATACGGATAAGATTAAAACGCAGACAACGTCGTTGTATGCTGTTGTAGGTAATCTGATTTTATTCATTTTTTTCTTATTCATCCTCTACCTTACAGTATCAACTTGGCATCATTACAAAGGATGGGATAGAGATCAAGGGTCCCTTAACACTGGAGAGCAACTGGGAACTCGCTCGCATGATAGGATAAGCGCCTAATATGTGATATTGAGTCGGTGTCAACGCTAGGCCAATGTATTTTATAACCGAATGAAACTGTTGCCACGGTTCCGAGCGATTTCCTGTTCTTTTTTACAATTATTAAAAATAAGTCAAGTAACGATACGAACTCTGATTCAATATAAAATTTATTCTAATTTTTCGTTTTTCTGCTATACAACTTTTTAAATTCACCGAGTGAGTACTTCACAGCCTGTGTCCGTGATGAGAATGGTATGCTCTACTTGAGCTGTCCGTGCATTGTCAATGGTCACCGCTGTCCAACCGTCCTCCAGGATCTCGATATCTGGCCCACCTTGCGTCAGTACAGGTTCTATCGTAAACGTCATACCCGCCTGCATCGTTCCATCGTAGTCGTTTGCTTACGGATACGAAAATACAAGATTTTAAAATTCCACACAAGTATGGGACATGGCAAAAAATAGGTGATGAAAAATATAATTTTCCGAATCATCCTTGATTTCTTCGCAACTGGTCCACCTTCCCTGTGGACGTCGACTAAACGCACTTACCGAAATGATGGATGTCCGGAGGCCCGTGAAAGTAATTGCCGATACCGTGACCCGCGAAGGCGGGAATAATGCCGTACCCATGTTTTTTCGCGGTGTCCTCTATGATCTGACCTGGTGTGCGATGGAATCTTGTTGAAAGACTTACGTTAGTAGAAAAATGTATCAATTTTACATGCCGACGTGCTACAGCTACCTACATTATGTATGTACATACATCAAGTATAAAGAATCGATAAACAGACTCGAATCGTCGGTCGGATTTCAAGTCTGATACTTTTATTATATCAAAGACCTCTGCGAGCGTGGAAACGAATAGAATAGCAGACAGAACTTTGACACCGTTCATTACCGATTGAGGAGAGCTTTTCGTTTGGTTTACATATTGAAATAGCATTTGCAAGGCATATTTCTGTGGCACTTATCAACCGCTGTCCTTCGTCATCGACACTTCCGATTTGGAACATTGCCGAACAGTCGCCGTGGTATCCGTTGAAATATACCTGTACAAACATAAACATTGGAATGAACCGATTAAAATCGCCAATTCTCACATTATAGAAATAGAAATAGGGTTTGAACATTTCGTTCGTATATCTCACTGTGACATCGACGTTCAGGGTATCGCCATTTTGCAGAGGTCTACCGTCAGGTATCCCGTGGCACGCGACGTTATTTATACTCGTACAGATTGATTTAGGAAAACCTTGGTAATTCAAGGGGCTTGGATAGGCTCCGTTGTCGATGATCAGCTCATGAAGTTTCTCATCCAGGTAATCCGTTGTCAATCCAGGCTGAAAAATTCATGAAACTTATTCACTGTAAACAAAGAATTCGTACGCCTCATATCATCTTTGTCTTATTCTGGTTTTGTACACTTCGACTCCTATCAATTTCCACGCTCTCTATTTCAATGTACTCGCTACGGTTTTTTGAGAGAAAAACTAATTTCGATCCCAACCAATGCTGATGACGAAAATTTAGTAAATTTACCTTCAAGTAAATTTAGAAATAATAATAATAATAATAATAATAATAATAATAAAACATTAAGTACACTCCACAGTCTGAGAAATGAAATTCGGTACCTCCTCAAGAAGTAACAGACCGAAATGAAACATCTTCCGGAAATAACCGATGCATAATAGATTCTTTTTTCAACTTATGAAAAAGAAAAGAGAAAAGCAAGGCAAAAGCAACCCATATATGCACAATCAGCTACAGCATATGACAAGATATTTACTACTACTCCAACACTCGACAAATAATTAGGCGTTTTAAGAAAGAAATGTTCCATTTACGACACGTTCAGTGATATCACAAAATTTGTACTTCCAAATGAATCGTATGTAGCCTCTCAAACTTTTAGCTATAATGAGTTTCCCATATTCAGTTAATCTATTTTCTCTACCTCGTTGAGGTAGGATCGAATATCATGCGATAGGCTATCCGGTTGTGCAAATGTTTTTTCACTCACGAAGAATACGTACCAGATTTTTTAACGCACGTACATTTTTCTCAAAGGTAGCTTTTTTCTTTCCTTATTGAGGCAGGGCGAAATTCCCTCTCACAAGCCGCTGGTTGCGCTCCATTATTTTTATCATGAAAAGTCACCACGTTTTCGTCACGCGTGATTTACTATCAATACGTGCATACATATGTTTTCAAACCCCACGAGCACTCGACTACGGGCTTGCTATTACCTTCAAATAATGTCTAGCTTCGGCGAGTACTTGTCTGGCCAAAATGCAGCTGTGTCTCATACATTCTATTTGGTATTTATCCTTGATTTCCGCTTCCTTTGGCCCTTTGGGGGGGACAGAGGATCGGGCATAAGCCGGATGAGGTATCCAAGAGGGAACGGTCCTCCTTTTCTGCGACAAGAATGCACATGGCGCAACCACGTCATAATTGCCGAAAGGATTTTTCGTTGATTTTTTCCCAGTCAAGACCTGTCGAAATATGGATTCTAGAAGTAAAACAGGTGTAAGCGGTAAACGGACCGAGTGCGAGTTTCTCAAAAGTGGCGATCTTACCTTTGGTTTTCGTTTAAAGAAATCTTTGAAAAATGTACGCACCGGTGGAGTTGCGAATATTACGCTACCAGGAACTCGAAACATTACAATATTGACTGTTTGGTTACGCGATGTGTGTGTGTGTTTTTTTTTTTTTTTTTTCTTGGTTATATCTAACAATAAGTAATTATCCTTCTCCTTCTTCTCCCGTGCTTCTCACTTCTCCTTAAATCTACTCCTAGCTTCTGCAACGGTACGCACCTGTGCCGTTAGGTAGCGTTCGTGCGATATCAAACCAAAGAGGGATTTCCAACCAGAGACACGCGCTGACAATTGAGACACGTACCGTTCGTCATTTTTCTATTTTCTTACAACCGAGCTGCCAATCGTGTCGCTGTATGTCCGAGCGTGTAGAGAATTATCTCGCCTCGTTGGAAATCACTCAAAGGATGAATCACGCGATCGCTTGCCCCGATCGTCGCCGGCCGCCCGCGCCGCGGCCGCATTCCAAACTAGGGACTCCGGACTAGGGAGATACACGGAGTCACGGAGTTGGATGCCAGTCATCGTCGAGTCGAGTATTTTGACCAGATATTTAAATAAACGAAAGAATATTTCATTCTCATTTGGGAAACAATCATGGGAGCCGTGCGTGTTATCAACGACGATAGTCATTTCCTCGGCGAGATGAGCAGTGCCGGAACGAAGCTAGTGGTCGTCGACTTCACCGCGACCTGGTAGGTCTTTTTTAGGTTATCTTATACCCCAGTCAATCGACCCACCATATTCTTTCACTTCTCTTTATGATTTAAAAAATATCTGACTTTTCTTACCCGAAACTCTTCTTCCGGTCATCGGACAATGCCAATTTGTCACGATTTATCGAGATTGTAGAGACAACTACGTATTGATCCTGTATGTGCTTAGGTGCGGTCCTTGCCAGAGAATAGCACCAATTTTTGAGCAGTTATCGTCAAAGTATCCCAACGCCGTCTTCCTCAAAGTAGACGTGGACAAGTGCGCGGAGACAGCCGCGGGGCAAGGAGTTAGCGCGATGCCGACATTCATTTTTTACCGCAATCGTACCAAGCTGGGGTCGTGCCAAGGCGCGGATCCAGCGGGGCTGGAGACCAAGATCCAGCAGTATTACGGAACTGGAGACGCGGAAGAAACAGAGGGACCCGTCGCGGGCCATGTACGAGACAATAAAGATAACATCTATTATCATATATTTGGAATGATTCTGATCGTTGCTACTTTGTACTATTGGAATAAGTCGCAGTAACCAAGATCTGTGCGACCAGACTTCTCAAGTGTCCGAATGAAGTAAAAGAGAAACGTAATTTTACAAAAATTGACTCGCAGCTTGGCAGAAAAATGATTTCATAACTCGATCCCCATAGTTGAGCATATATTTTTATTCTTCAATCTCTTTCATTCTTTCACCCGGTGTTCTTCACATCCATCACTTTGCATCTAATCCTTCCGAATACATTTATATTCTACTTCATATTACAACGACGTTGCATTCCAAGTTTCTGTTTTGTTATCAACTCATCGGTATGTTCGCCGGTTCCCCCCTTCTGGAAAGCTTTAATCTTAAAACTGACATATAAATATATAAATATATTTCATGTCCAACAAAAGTATTGTAATTTAATTCGCCGTTTGTTTCTGATAGCTGAAGAAAAACGAACGAAACAAACCCAACAAAATGAAATAAGAACAATAAAAATATCTGTAACATCATCTTTGTAGTTTGTCTGTGAAGGAGAATTTTTCACCTTTTCATTTACATCTGTGTAAAAAGTTGTGCTCCGATAAACGTTATCAACTCCAAGGAATGGGAAACGTTTTGATTTCAGATGGATTTGACCACATTCATAATGAAGGGTCAGTGCGAGTGCCTGAACGAATCTGACGAGCATCCCTTCTTGAAATGTCTCACATCGGAAGGTGGCTATCTGGAGAGCGACTGTGACGAGCAATTGATAATATCGATAACTTTCACGCAAGCGGTAAAAGTTCATTCTTTGAAAATAAAATCTCCGGCTGATCAGGGTCCAAAGAACTTGAAGCTTTTTATCAACCAGCCCAGAACCGTTGACTTTGACATGGCAGATTCGTATACCAGTATTCAGGATGTTGCGTGAGTAGATTTTTTCCTCCGTTCTATTTCCTATTTAGGGCGTATTCAGAAATTCAACCGTGGTTACGGTCATATCTTTGTTTCTTTTTCTATTGCATTCGATGCACAAGGATGTGACAACGCAACCGCAAGCGTGGGTGCGTTTCGAAATACGCCCTCGATGATGAATTCGTCTTGTCTTTTGTTCAGGCTAAACGCGTCGGACCTGGAGGAAGGGAATCCGATACCGCTGCGCTATGTTAAATTCCAAAACGTACAGAATCTCCAAATCTTTGTCAAGGATAACCAGAGCGGCGGCGAGACAACACGGATCGATCACCTGGCAATAATTGGTTCGCCAATATCCACAACCAACATGGGGGAGTTCAAGAGGGTCGCGGGAAAGAAAGGAGAAAGTCACTAATATCGAATAATATTCCCACTTAATTCTGGACCAAAATTGGCTGACGAATTGTCTCATTGTCCCATGGTATATACATATATGTATGTATAATATATAATAGCGGTGAAAGATAAACGATCGGTAGTCAAGTATTAGCCGTCCTTAACCAATGGCTGGTCGGAATTCAGGATGAATCAACATAAGAAAATGTCATTCGATAAAACCTCGAACCATTGAAAGATTAAAACGATCCGATCGTCGTACGATGACAATTCAACGACAAGTACAGACATTCTTATTTCGATCATAGCCATTAATTGTCGATTCGACGATACAAAATGGTAAAGACGACTTTGTTGCAGAAATATTGAATAAAAAATCTAACTACCTGATATTTGAATTTGAATAATATTGGAATACAATGCAACGCATTTTTATCCACAAACGATGCGATAGAACTGTCAAACTCAAATGATTCTATACCATGAGACATGATAAGCGATAATCGGGTATACTGTGGGATTAACAGAACTAATCGAAATTAGAATTTACTCCATTTTCTCTGGAACATTGAAACTCAAACGCGGTTTACCCGCATACCGCGTTTGAAGAGAAACTTGTAAAATTTATATTCGTTATCTGCAAAGTGTTTGTTTTTGTATAAAATAATA
This sequence comes from Euura lappo, assembly GCA_018257835.1. NCBI lineage: Eukaryota > Metazoa > Arthropoda > Insecta > Hymenoptera > Tenthredinidae > Euura > Euura lappo. The sequence continues at coordinate 52,315 of JAEUYN010002471.1, read as the reverse complement.
ATAATAATAATAATGAATAAATAAAAGAAAACGAAGAAAAAAAGGAAAGGAGACGGGAGCTATATGTATAACTAGATTTTCATTATTGACAATAAGGTGTAGACGAAACGACTTTCCTCTCATATCCGATTATTTATCGTTGTTCCGCGAGAGAGAGAGAGGCTTTCTGTGCTCAGATACAAATGTAGTTTTAGATATGAGAAAAAATAATCGACAGCTGCTTCAATACTTGGCAAGTTCCGCTCTGTGAATCGAAGAGAGAACGAAGAACAGAAAAAGTTCACCACCATACGATATAGATAAATACAGTTCACTCGGAATACCTGAAGCTGCTATTATTTGTACAACAGACCTTTCGGGATCGAACGACGCGTAGACCTCTTGTGGCCTGAAGTTTGCCAACAAACTTTTCGAAAGTTCTTTAAAATTGTTTTATTTGTTCTTTCTCTAATAAACATGTTGCCTCATCTCCATTCTTGTCTTCGACTGGTTTCCGTCTTCACATTACTGGCTCCTCCTCTTCTATCGGCATTCTTATTTATACTATTGCTTTTGTTGTTTGAGGAAGCAGTATCGCTGGTACTCTGCACATTTTTGCCATCCTTGGATAGATCGTTGGAAGCATGTTGCTTTTCGAACAAAGTCGAAATTTCCATCATTCTACCAATGTGATGCGTGGCACTGATTTTTTTACTCTGCTGAACTGTATGATGAAACAAAGACAGCAGACCCCATTCCGTACTTCTATTCTCAGCCGCGGACTCCAACGCCCAAGCTGCGTTTCGCATTTCAACTTTGAGCCTCTCTGTCTCCTGGACATTCATGTTTTTGGCAACGTTTAAACCCTGTTCAAGAGGATTGCATATGAACACGACCGATGCATCTGGCTTGGGTAGCGGTGTGCCAACGTTTAGGGAAATGGCTTTGGTCGAAAAGTCGAAACTCGAATAATAGACGAAGAAGTTAGCAAGCAGTTCTTCCAGGGAGTCTTGATTCTTGGAAGCAGATTTCGGCAGCCTCGATATATCGCGCAGGAAAGTGCAATCCACGCAGCCGTCCGCTATCCGAATGTCATTCTTATCTGTTGTAAACATACAACATGTTCAGTGAGCGGTGAGCTTGATGACCGTTACAAAATGTAAAAAAATTCCTATTGAACCAATCAACTTATCCGCCTGTAGCGCACGTACTTGCTAATTTCACTAATTCTTGCAGACAGGGTAATATCTGTTTCTGTTGCAAATAAAAGAGGCTCAGCAGCGTGAGTGAGAAATTAGTGATCCAGTGTCCAGGCGTATCGTTAGTCAACTGTACGCAATTCGCCCACATCTTTATGGTGAAAATCAAGGGCTTGACTCTCCAGTCTGCTTCACCGTAAAGGTACAACAGCTCCGACATGTGTATACCTATCCTGAAAATGGATAGGTTACAAAAATTTCACAACACGTCGCGCTGGCCTCATCAACGATTCCGCAATTACACGGAGATAAGACAAACCTTTTCTCGCCTCTTCAACCTGCCAAAATCCAGATGCGTCTCTCTCATACGCATACGTAGGATTATTAGGGTTCGATAGGACATTCTTTCTTGATAATCGCTCCGGGAATAGGATGGGTCTTATTTCCGTGTAAGTACGGTATCATACTCACGTGTTAGTCATGCTGAGGTCGCACTCCAAACCGGTCAGAGTTTGATTGTATTTTAGTATCGGCACTGTGGCTTTCAGGATTCTTCTTATGCCCGTTATACCGGGAAGAAATTGCTGCATTATGTCAGATATCGTTTCCATTATTTTCTGTACTTGTGCTCTGTCGTTGGATCCTCCTGACTTTGTGTGATACACCAATCTCCCTTTGATATCTTCCTGGAACGGGATATTTGACAAAAGATTGTGACGAAATATGCCCAACTATTTCAACCAGTTTTCTCATCAACCATTCAATTTTTCAAATCTCACCTGGGCATCGTTTTGGAGTTTAAGTACAAGATCGAGATCACAGCCATGTTTACCAAACCCGTTTACACTGGATCCAAACGGAAGTACCGAGATGTCCGAGAACATTCCTGTGAGGCACGTTTCTATCTGTCGCGCGGTGATAAATCTTAATCTCGTATCGGTGTCGTTCAACTGCGTCAAGTTACACAATATCCTCATTTGGTCAGAGATCTACGAAAGAAAGAGTTGAAAATGAAAAAGGGTCTTCCGGTCGGCGAGCCGTTTCACTCACAGTCTCGGCGCTGTGTAACCGATCGTTGACCGTTTGTAAGGACGGAAAGGCTTTGGCGTTTGTAATCTTCATGGGTATATCGGTAGGAAATGGTCCCTTCTTCCTATTATTGGTAGCTCGAAACCAGAGCATAGGAGAGATGACGGGAAGATTATGGTGTACGTTGGTATGGGTGAATGCGGAACTAATGGAATTGACGTCGGACAACGAGTTGAACTCGATGAGGACAAAGTGCTGCGAACAGAGGTGCAAATATGCTATGAACATTAGATAGAAGTGTTTTTGAACAACGCACGACTTACCACGCTACCACTTATCGTGTAATGGTGCATCTCTTGAACTCTTCCAAATTGTGAACAATAATCGTGCAACTCGAAGCTCGACCGTTCCGACTGTACTTGAACGAGGATACTCCGTCGAGCCTGATTCCGCCTTAAGGAGATAAGATCATCAAAGACGACATACTTCTTATTTTTCTCGTGTGCCAAATGAACATCTGTAAATGACGACAAATATTTGCTACCCCAAGTGGACGATATCATATTCAGACGAGTAAAACTTGACTCGCTACAATTGCTTACGAGCGATTCGATGCGATAGGAAATGTTTATATTTGTTGTTTTTCATACAAGAAAATGGTAAGCACAATAACCTAAAAAATAAGTGAGGTTAACTTTTGCTCCGGTACCTGTATTCAGAAGCCTTCTGCCCACAGAGGTCTGCACACATGGCGACACGCTCGAGGGATATATTCTTTGAAATTTCAACTTGATAAAGTTTAGCGAAAATTTGTAAAAACAATTGCTAGAAAACTGGAGTGTATTTCCACCCGCACGGGCGAGCAGCGCCATATTTGAATACCACAGAAGCCGCTGTCTGCTGGCTTTGAAAGCGTATTAACCCAGAGTCGCTAGTTCGCTACGCTACACGCTATACTATGGTAGTGTCTCGACAACGCCGGCACGTGGCCAATTCTTCAAATGTGAGGCGTGTTCGCATTGCATGGGGTTGTTGTATATCTGAAGTTCTCTGCGGGTCCGTCTCTGTCCGTAGGACCGTTGAAGCGATCAGCTCCAAAGGCGCGGCGAATTCAAATCAATGAAGGGAAAATAAAGGCGAAAGAATGAAGGTTTACATTGAAAACTGATGATTCTGATATATTTCAAAGGAGTTAAGATAAAATATACAAAAGTGAACTTTCTAAGATGTATGAGAAAAGAAAAGATCTTCTTCCGTCTAAGTCAGGAATAAGAGTGCGCGTTCCTCTTGCGAATCTCTCCCGACACGACCCGGGTGCGTAGGCGGCTCTGCCCCGCAAATCATCTACAGTCAATTAGCTGGTCAGTTTTCCTGAAAAATCCTCCTACTGACCGCCCTCAACTGACTCTCCTCTTCCGCCCTTCATGGGGCTAGTGGAGTGGGAGCCGCGTACATCTCCGGCAACGCGGGGAAGCTCGGCGCCAAACAGATCTGTGCACATGTGCGTGGGAAAGAAGCGACGGTCTTCTAAACAAAGGGCAACCTCTTGAGATACCTTTCCTCATATTCCTACGACTCTCATAATTCTGTACCGTGCTGACAATGACCAGAATCTTCCGCACATGTGCAAGCAGTAAAAATGCAATTCTACTTCAAGAGTTTTTCCTTTTACAATATTTATAACCTCCTGTATTTATTCTGGCTTATTTCTATCTTGGGTGACCGTCTTATATGTATATCTATGTAACAATATTCTTAACTCTGATCTTAAAGCTATTTCAAATATTCCCTCCCTCGTTTGATCCGCTCAGATCAACATGGCGGCGCGCGATTTTAATCCACCTACCGGGAGATTACAGGATACAACAGGGTATCAAAATGAGAGGTCTCTTTTTACGCGAATCGAAGGTTGCTTTCCAACTTTATACCGAAACAGCCGACGCAGTGCGCGGTGCTTTGCAATAACGACACGGTACGGCACGATTCAGCACGGGTGCTTTCCAACAATGCCACACGTTGAGATACTGCGATACCATTGGTCCTTTCCCTTAGATCCGACCAATCATGTCGCTGCGTGTTTGACTGTCTGTTTTTTTTCCTTGTATGGTGTTTTCCGCTGGGCTACACCGTCCTGCACTGCCCTGCACTGCTGCACTGGTGCAAGCTTCAAAATCCGCTCGCAGAGTGCGCTGTGATGCGAGCTTTTCAAGATACGTGTGTTCAGCTCACGATTTCTTTTTTTTCGCATCACAGCGCACTCTGCGAGCGGATTTTGAAGCTTGCACCAGTGCACCAGTGCAGGGCAGTGCAGGACGGTGTAGCCCAGCGGAAAACGCCATTAGAAAGCTCCTCACAGCTCGGGAGCTGTTATCCCACGGATATCCCACTCGACCACTGATCGTATTATAGAGATCAGTGCACTCGACATATCACACTCAAAGTTAAAATCTATCTTTAACAAACAATTCCAATTGCCAATTACGCATCAGAACACTGACAAATGAGAAAATGCCATGAATCGTTAACTAACTACATAAATATCGGACCATATTAGGCGGGCCAACTGTTGCTTCTTCATGATATTGGCGCCGCAGTATTTGCATAGAAAAATTTGGCGCCAAAACGACTACCGAAGCTCAGATAGAGGTGGAAGACCGAAGCAAATAACGCAACAAATTGCCTACATACATAGCGCATGATGTGCGCGCGAAATAAGGCAGTTGCTCTCCCGTTGAGATTCTGGAGAATTTCAACGCTTGATCGCGCAGAATTAATTTGCGGTCACCTACGGCCTAGGAGCTGTGAAGGTGGATTCTTTTCGTTCTTGTCTCAACGAATCAGCTACATGATCAAAATGTAGCGAACGCGTCTTTTATAAATCTATGATTCAGACAAGCATACAGTAGGATAACCTCGGTTATATTGGTATAGTTACTGCATAGACCCTTGCCGGGCTGGTGTAAATCCACATAAAGACGAAGAAGAACTTCGGTTATCCTATAGTTTCCGATTATCCGAACTCGATTTCGGAATCACATGCACGCGCGTTCTCCAAGATAGAACCTGAAGATTCACAGCATCCGAGCGACCAAGAGCGTGCGTGAAAGTCCAATTTTATTATTATAGCATTTATAGCGTATATTATAGTATCTCATTCACAAGAAAATGATATTATTGTTAGTCAGCAATAGAATTGATGACATCCGATGTGCGGTTATCTTTTTAAAAAATAGAGTTTCGATTATTCGAGTTTTTCGATTACCCGAGTTAGTGGGTTAGGTCGACATATTAGCTCGGATAATATAATGAGCCTAGAGGTATAAACTGATGTCGACGGATCCTATAAGGAAAGAGACGTAACTCACCGTGCGGAATAGAGCAGACAACTCAGAGAATAACAAACGAATGACAATAGAGATTTTTTCTGAGTCACGTCTGTTCTATTCTGCATGGCGAGCTATGTCTGTTTCCTCAGGATCCATCGATGTATAAGCATGTATGGCACGCGCAGAGGGGGTCGAAGGTGTATCGTGTATAGTTGCAGTATCGATATTTTGGTCGATGACTCCCGAGTCTGGTTCATTCGATGCGTAGCCGATTGACGGCCGCGGCGGGGGGATTTTGCCGTTGGTCTTCGGGCCTTCGGGAAGGGTGACGAGGACATGGGCGAAGGAAATCAAGGAGGATGCCTTTCGCGAACATCAGGATTCACAAGTCTTCGTAGTTAATGCCCCGGTTGCCTAGGTGTTGGCGTGATTCAGTGAGAGAGACGCCGATGGCAGCGTAACCGCAACGCGTCGAAAAGTAAAAGAGTCGGTCGTTGGAAACACCAAGTTGAAAAGCACGAAGCGTGGAGCGAGGAGCGAGGAGCAAGGAGCGAGTAGCGAGTAGCGAGTAGTGACGACGGGGCACGAGGGGCCAGTCTCGATTCTCTCGCCGAACGCGAAAGGCTCCGTATTGCGGAGGGGTCCCTCAGGGCAGAGTGGAACAAGTACAAAATCCAAGTGTAGTGCCGTACCTGGAAGATATTGAAGGTAACATAAGTAATGGTCGTTGATGGTGAATGAAAATTCGGCGATATAACAAGAATGTAAACGAGGATTGAAGTTTCGGAAATATCATCACCGAGATTATCACGGATCAAGTTGGAGGTTGGAAGAGAAGAACGGGGATATAAAGGTAACCGAGAGTAGGGAATTAAATAGGTAATTTACGGACGATAATTTGTCGCGTTCAGCCTGGTTGTGCCGAAAAGTGTTCATCATTAATCGATAAGAACTATCGAATCGTATTATTAATGGAAATGATCGTATGTGCGAGTCTGCAAGCGAGAGGGAAGGATGAACGTTGTATGAAAACCGAGTGCGAAAGATCGATAGATTATTCACAATATTTTTGACCATCAAACTTTGGAGGATGACAGAGAAGCCGAACACATAGAGCAACGTCCCAAAATGTGTGCAATACCGTGAACTGATAGACCGAGCAATGTCTTTTGTGACGAAAGTTAGTTTTTTTTTCCTCAATTGGATAAATTCACCCAAGGCCAGTCCCATCCGCGCGAAACAGGTGAGAACCGCAGGCGAATGAGTAGAAAAATTAATAACAAAAGTAAATAATGAATGAGAAAATTTGAGGTACCGTTGGTCCTGCGGTCGTGGGCAGCCCCGCGTGGGTGTAATTGCTTGTTGACCTGCTGTTGAAAATATCCATTTAATATAGCGAATAATAAATGTTGTATAAGAAATTGTTGTGCAATGAAAGAGCCCAAGGTTCTTTCGGTAATTCCTCCGCGCATTCGACATGATGCCCACCCAACTACTCCCCTTCCTTCTTTACCTATGTACTGTAGACATGTATAACACCTAGTCATCTCCTACGCACTCGATTTTCGAGTTACGGCTCTGATCGCTTCGCGAATTGTCCTTGAAACAGAGACTCGAGATGCGACCGTTAAGAGTATGAAGGGTACAGAGAAGGAGTGTACACTCCCGCTAAGTACGGAGGGATGGCCTGAGGTCGCAAATTCTAAATATTCAACAGTTCTGCGGCTAATTTTCCAGCCAGTATGGCATACGTACCTATTTTGCAAATACAGGCATACCACCACCCATACTAGGCAGCAGTACTGTGAGTCAGGACTGTAGTATGGTGCTCGTATACACGTAGCTGAGGCGCTACCTAGCGGAGACCTGGGTAGTCGCTTTTTCTCGAGATTTGGGCATTGCGGGCTAATTGAGGATTTTCTCAAAGAACGATACTCCTCAATAATGGATATTTCGAATGCTAAATTCTTGGATGATAACGATAGAGTGACCACTAGGTAAGCGCTAGTGTCGAATCTAGGGAATATTTGAATTTCGAGTTTCAATAGCACAAAATCTAATGTATATCTGAGTTTTCAACGAGTACCATCGAAATAATTGTATCGAACTCTACGATTCCTGACAATATCAACAATAAACACGACAAAAAGTGTTTTGTTTGTCCCTACCGGCGACACTAGTGCCTACCCAACCGCAAGCCTGGAACTGCGATTGAGAAAATGGTGAATAGTAAGGCCGGGCATGTTCTCTGTACTCGTTCTCTCTACCCTCCATAATTGAGAGTCTGGATATACTATATCTACCTGCGTATGTACAATTAAATATGCCTAGGTGCACTACAGGTAATAGACATGCTCTGTCTCCGACAGACATTTTTTGTCCAGTAATTGCAGGGTGGACGATAAGCTTGACTAATTTCCTTCAGTCCTTTATTCATGCATCGTGGATATTGGAAGAAATGTAGACGTTCGAGGTATATGTACAATGTACATACTTGATATGCATTATGCTTTGTGAATTCCTATAGGTAATCATTTTCGTGAATCTATATTGTTCCATCCGAGATCCGAACCGAAAGGTCCCAGGTATAGTCTCCGGCGGTCAGGTTTCAATTCATTGTATAAGTGGATCGTAAATCCTAACAGGCTCAGTGTACTCCTGTAGATAACTTATTGTGACGCACAGTTACTGCCGAAGCACCATTTGCCAATGGCTAAACATTGGCCTACAGCATCGGGATCGAACACAAGCGATATCTTCGAACATTCTCATGAATGGTATTGTCGTAGCTCGATGTATCGTTACGAGAAGTATGCCTGTACGTGCGTAGCGTACAATTGGGCAAAGTATTCGCGGAATATTGGTTCTGTTGATTAGTCTTGCCCGTGCGTGCGGTGAGTGTTGTGTTGTAGCGTTTTAATTCGGGACGGGCGTCACTTGCTTCCGCTCTCGGAATCGAAAGGTGGAATATCCGAGGAGGGGAGGGAATTCCTCGTTCTTCTCATACGGTTCGCTTGTCTCACATGCATTGAGCCATGTCCGTGGCTGTGATTTTCTTTTAAACCGATATTCGTGTCAAACTAACCAAAGTCTCTGCGAAGCTTTTATACTTCCATTTTGTCCCTCGACGTGCTGCGCGCCATTGCAGTGGTTCGGGGAGATGATTGCTTCCTTACGCGAATTCGCCTCGTTGTTGGTATTGCGTTGTGTATCGGTAGCTTCTAGTCCGTGCCGGATCGCACACAATTCGATCGGATATTTTTCCGAAAAAAATTATAGCCTACGTCACGTATCCCTGTTATACGTTTTCGAAACAGTCGTTCGAATGTCGGTTCTCACAGCTTCCTCGGCCACCCTCATAGGTCAACTGGCCGACCGGGTTCACGTCTATCAATGGGGGTAGGTTACGAGTTGTCCGAGGTCATCGGTCAGCATCGCGTCTGTGTGACTGCCTACCGGCACGGAGGAATGGTATACGCGGTGACTGTCTAAAAAGTGAACGCGTTTCATCAGTTTCAAATGTGTTACTTTCTCGAGAGGTGGTTGTATTAACAGAGTTGAAAACGTTGCTCAAGCGAGACACGCGCGTTCCTCAACTCCTCAGATCTCGCCGGTTCGCGATTGTGAACGCGATCGTAGAGAAACGGACTTGTCGGCGGAAGACCGCGCGTGCGTCCCGTGATCTTAGCCACCGAAAGGAACAGGGAAAAAAAATTGTTCGACCCAAGAAATCGGTTACTTGAATATTATCTGAGAGTAAATATTTTATTATAAGATTAAGTAATCCTCATTCCTGATGCCCGGTTACCCGATTCAAGTAAATATTGTCTTACCGGTCATCGTCATCGTATAGGTAACCGATAATTTATTTTCATTCACAAGTAAATATTTACTTGACAAGTAACTGCAGATTTCGCGAGTCGAACAATCATTTTTTCCGTGAGAGCTCTTGCCACGCATCACCGATTATTACACGAGTGAAATGTCGAGCGTCGTGCGGTATAGATATAACGGGATTAAAAAATTGGACCCCGAGTGGGGTCTGCGCCGCGGCCACGGTATATTAGCCCCAGGGTGCAAAAACCCACGACCCCCCATCGACTGCTTACGAAGACGAACTCAAACCCTCGGCACACGGTGCGATTTTTTGGGGCTTTTCAGCTGCTCGCTGGCTCGCTCGACGTACAGTATTGTTAATAATGGCACGCAAGGAAACAATCGCGTAAATAGCAAAAAGAGGAGCACCATGTGCCGAAGCCTTGAGATCGTTATTGGCGATCGCAGCGAATGATGCACCCGAATATCTATACAGATTCGAACATGCGGCTGATATAATAAGGGAATTACGTTTTCACAAAAGGCTCTTGAGCACAAGACTGCGTGTTCGACCCAGATATTAATAAGACTTTCTCTTTTATTTTAGCCATGGGGAAGCGGAAGGCCACGCTGCTAATTCTATTGGTGAGTATACATGACAGTGTTCTCTTGGCGAATTTTTAATCTTATATTCGTGATTCATTAACAACGAACAACGAGTAACGGGCATAACGGAAATGTATATTGACCGTGCGTGCAGCTTTCCATACCTCGCGCGGGATCGCTATTGCAGTTGATTTACTTGCCTTCCTTCTTGCGAGCTGCAGAGTATACAAGACTATTTGAGAGACGGAGCCGTATATGCTTCCTCTGTTGTTTCCGTTTCTCTTGTTCGTTCTGACCTTGGCTTTTTTCGTCATATTAGTTTCAAGTTTTAATTTCCGTTGAATTTTTTCGATTGACTTTGACTCGCATTTGGAACATTGGTAGAACTAGTAATTTTCTCTAATCGTCAGTCCGATTAAACGCTAGAGGTACAGCTAGAGGCAATAATCGTAATGACCGACAATTACGTTATACTTGGCGACTGTCACGAATGAACCACGAGAACGCCGGCGTACTGTGACGAGCATATGGAGTATAGGTACCTACCTGTACATACCCCGACCAGACATAATTCTTACGTAGTACCTATAGGTACCTACGTGAAGTAATTTCTGAAATTACTCAATTTTCGGGTAAATTATAGTTCATCTGATCAACCCTCGCATGATATTCCGAATGTAATGGAAAAACTGGTCGCGGACGGGTACATACAGTATTTATACTATATCTTGAGTTGTCGAAACATTGGGCTATTACTCTCAGGCGTTCGGGACACGGGGTATAAGGGACAAGGTATACCCTGGTGAAAATAATTTCTACGCCAAACTAAGAAAATTTTCTACGCCAAATTCTAAGATTTTGTACAGAAATTGGCCCAAAGTTGTAGTTTTGTCGTATAAATTTTCGTCAAATTTCGTACTTTATTCGTACATTATCGTACTATTTCATAAATAGACGTAAACTGGAGCATTGTTTATAAAATAATTTTTACGCCAAACTAAGAAAATTTTCTACGCCCAAAGTAGAGGAGTTCGGACGTATCGTAGTTTGCTTTTACGCCAGATTTTGTACAGAGTAGTAGTTTTTTCGTAGATAGTTGTAGAAGCCAGTTTTGGGATTGTACCTGGATCCTACCCGTACCGCAATTTAATAAACGATGCGATTCCATAGTAATTCGACCTATTTTTAGAAAAAATCTACCCAACGTTGATGGAATTATTGAATTTAAAATAAAAAAAAAAAAAAGTTTACCCCCAGAAGGATTTGAACCCAGCTCGCTTTTAGGGGCCACCCATCCAAGTACTGACCGCGCCCAATGCTGCTTAACCTCGGTGATCCCCAGATGTATGGTCTTCAACTCGCCCAAATTCACCTCCTTGATAAACTCGACATTTTCGGGCAACATGAAGTTAGTGACTGACATGGAACTTGAACCGAATATCTGAAAAACTTTGTCACCTTCATATTCTGCCAGCTTTTCGTAGAAAATGATAGATTATAGTAATTTTGCGTAGAAATTCGTACTATTTAACAAACAATCACCAAAGTTTAATCAAATTCTTCCGGCAATTAGAGTTTTCACTTTTGTTGTAGAAAATTCTAAATTATCGTAATTTTTTTTAGTTTTATACTTGCAATCTACGTAAAAAGATTCTCATACATTTCAGTCGTAAATTTCTGTAAATGTTCGTAGATGTTCATAGTTTGTGCAATCCTTATCTACAATATTCCGTAAAAATCTACGAAAAATTATTCGGGTTGATCACGGTCGTAGATTTTCGTAAACTTTCGTAGATATTTGTAGTAAAGATATTCTGTTGCTTGAAAGATGTAAATTTTCATAATTATTCATGAAATTTCGTAGTATTTTACTTCCGGAACTACGAAAGACTACAAAAAATTACGAGATATTGCAAACAATTCCGATTTTCTGAACATTTCTACGATTTGAAAGTTTTTGTAGTTTGACGAGAAAATTATTTTTTCGTCACACATGAATGGAAAGGCCTACTTTCGCTCTCTGTCGGTAAGGAGGAAAACGACGCTTTGCCTCTCTAGGTAGGGAAGGCACTGTGGAAAGACTTTCCTCCCTAGGGACGAAAGTCGAAGACTTTCCACGCGCCTCCCCGACCTAGCGACGCATATCGTCTCTTCCCCCCTTACCGACACAGAGTTAAATAGGCCTTCCATTCATGTGTGACGAAAAATATCGTGTGTATCGCGGGAGGAAGGTCTTGCTTGCGAGCGCGGAGCATGCTGCCCAAGCCGATGTGCGCTCACGAGGTGTATCGTATTGCTGCCTGAGCGGCGAGGGGAGGGGCGAGCCGAAGACCGGCTTTCCTCCCTTGATGCACAATATACTATTACCAGGGATATTCCGTTGTCGGGAAATTGTAGATTTTTGTATTTTTTCATGAAATTCCGTAGTTTTCTACTTCCAAAACTACGAACAACTACGACAGATTACGAAAAATTATGAATTATTACGAAAAACCTCGTTTTTCTACGCATTTTTACGTTTCGGTATTTTTCGTAGTTTGGCGTAGAAATTATTTTCACCAGGGAATTTACTTGCGAACTGGAATATTCGGACGTAAAAAATCGTAGGTTTTCACGAATCGTTGCGAAAATTCTTGATTCTTTCGTGAAATTCTGCGACATTGCACGAAAAAAAAACCGGCGTTTTTTTACTTGCGAACTGGAATATTCGGACGTAAAAAATCGTAGATTTTCACGAATCGTTGTGAAAATTCTTGATTCTTTCGTGAAATTCTACGACATTCTACGAAAAAAAATCCGGTGTTTTTTTACTCGCGAAGTGGAATATTCTGACGTAAACAATCGTAGATTTTCACGAATCGTTGTGAAAATTCTTGATTCTTTGACGAAATTCTACGAAATTTTACGATGAAACACCCCGATGTTTTTCATTCATAAATTGGAATAGTTTTTCATGATAAGTCGTAGATTTCAAGCAGTTTTCATAAAAATTCGTATTTTTTTACACGCATTTCCATGTCAATCTACGAAAAAAAAAACTTAGTTTTTCAGTCGTAAATTGGAATAGTTTGCCATGATTATTTATACATTTTCTTAATTTATTCTAGAATATCATAATTTTTTATGAAAAATTCTACAATTTTCTACAATTTTTTCCAATTTTTTACGATTTTCTAATATTTTTCACACTTTTCGACGATTTTGTACAATTTTCTACGACTTTCACTTCGGCGTACTTTGGCGTAGAAATTATTTTCACCAGGGACAAGGTATACCGATGTTTAACGTATCGATACGCTATCCGGATCAACTACCGAGAGTAGGTCGTTTATTCACTTACACCAATTTACACGCGACGCATAAGCAACCTACTGTTAGTAGTTTGAAATTCTGCCACCAGGTGAAACCACGCCCCCATGAAACATCCGAATAGAACGTAATATCATTATACACCATATATGCATATACACTTTTCATATACAGGTATAACAGTTTTCTTTATACGGAAAAAGATTGAAGAGACTGGAGCTGCAAATAGGTATGGACGAACGCTATATATGTATAGTGAGTCAATCTATTCGAATGCCGTCAGAGCCTCGCCCACTTTTACTTTTCAAAGTCTCGCTAATATACATATAGGTATAGGTAGAGGCATAGGTACAGTAGAGCGTCGATTATCCGAATCAATTGGGACCGGGTGCCTTTCGGATAATCGAAATTTCGGATAACCGAACAGCAATATTCCGTGGGCGAAAAAGACGTCGATTCTTTCGAAATGATGAAATTTATATATGTATACATATATTTAACTACAATGAACATCAATAGGTTATTATCACAAGTACATTTTATTGAACTGAAAACATGTAATCATCGTATCAGTCAATGATACAGAACAAAGTTAGATATGTATGTCTTTAAAAAATAATCAACAATCTTATATATTTGAGTTCTTACATCTGTTTATTTTTGAAAAAGTCGACGATTTTCCAATAAATCAAATCACCATTCGGATAATTGACGTTTCGGATAAAGCAAATCGCCATTCGGATAATCGACGTTTCGGATAACTGACGTTCGGATAATCGACGCTCTACTGTAAATGCAAATGTAAATAACTTTAGTTATTACAATTACAATCTTTGTAAAATGGGGTAAACAAGCCCCCTCCCCTCGTCCAATATCACATGACGTAGACCAAACTTATACATACTATTACTATATGGCAAGAGTATTACTTGTACGTAAACGTTACAAGTACCGTGGTCATGTCATATTCAAAGGCGTATTCGCGATGCTCACGAAATGAAAAGCGCCACGCGGCAGTGTCAAGAACTATTCACAAAAGAGCCCCCTGTCGAACTCCGTATTCTAAAGCATGGGAAATCGTGCTCAAACAAACAGCAGTATTTTAAATAATTGACTGTGACAGTGTTTGAAAATATCATTATATTATCAAGAGACTCGGTAGAGTCTCGCGCCAAGTACATTAAAAAAAATTTTTTTAAACGCCGCGCGTAGACTCACCGAGTCTATTTACCCGAACGGGAGCTATTCGCGGTGGTGGGGGTAATCAGAATCTCTGTTTTCTTCCATTTAGCGACCTCCATGGGTCTGGAGAATTATTATATTAGGTTGTCGGTACGAAAAGCTTTCATTTGAGCCCTATTTCGATTGAATCCGTGCACGTAAAGATAAGATGTGAGTAATTGAAAGATCTGACAGGTCCGTTTCACTCGATCCTTTTTCGTCGTCGTCGTCTCCTCCGGACTTTGCCACGGCCTATGAGTATAAAAATCAGAGAAGAGCGGCGGTATCTAGTAGATAGACTACGCAGAGAGCAGACGAGAAGAGAGAGTACCCTCAGTCAGTGGCTAGGTGGCGCCGTTGTCGAGATTGAATTCGGCAAATTTTTCCGCCTCTTTCTTTTATTATCCGATTGATGAGTCTTGCGCGAAGTATTTTCATTCATATATATCGACCACTCGATAGTCGGGACTCGGGACAACAGCGATCCGAGTACCTGGCATTGGCCGCCGGAATCACGAGTTAGATCGAATCGAGAATGTAGACAAGCCGCCATCTTTAAATGTAACAGATCGAGAATCGATTGACCGAAACTGCTAGCTATAGCGTGTTCGCGTCGGCTGCTTCGGTTTGACATTTCATTCACTACACTCGTTATCACTACGTGATATTGAGATACATGATGTGATGTGAGAGTCATTACCGACAAAGTGAAACAAGATGGGCTTTGAGTTTATGTATTCAGCTCGACATCGTATGGAAATCGCGAGCCTGTTTCATGGAAAAATCAAGTTATGAGGTTATCAGAGTCAATCAATTAGATCAATCACAAAGCCTTGGGTATATTGGTCTTTTGGGTAAGTGGTAAGTTTATACATTGATTATGTTCATGATCCAGGTGCTAAATATCAAGAGACTTTGTAGAGTATCGAGGCAAGTACATTACGAACAAAAAAAATTGTGTGAGTTCCGGAGGGACTATTTCGTGGACGAGCTATTGATATATCGACGCATCCTGAGAAAGCAGATGAATCTCAGCGGGAAGTCTAGAGCAGACGAGTTGAAATATGCTTTGAGACAAGTATATAGGTCCGTAACACTTCATACAGAGTTTTCTGAGTTACGTGTGAGTTCTGGACTGTCCGCCGAATACGTCCATCCATTCTGACCTTGACGATATGATCAATTGTTTGATCGCTTTGATTATAGTTATCGCACGCCTACTTATAGCTCTATCGAAGAAATGTGTACGTTGCGGTATACTCAGGGAGTTTGCTTCGATGACTCAGCTTTTAATTTTCACATCACGGCATACTTATTAGACTACTGGAGTTACGCGACTTGAAATCATCGGGTTCTAACTTCTAAGAATACCTTGGTAGACCGGATGGAACAGACGAATCTTGCCATGCAATTTATAACAGAAGCACTATCCCGGAAGACTTTATTGAGTGAATACCAATGATTATTTATACACTGATTTTCCGACTTTCTTACTGTGAACATTTTTTAAGATTTAATTTGTAATGAGCAGTGACTATAACCCTACCTGTAAGTAACTCCGCTGTGGCCGCTCCCAAGCCCGGATGAGAAGGGAGGAGGGCCGCGCACAGGGTTCCACGTTGCGAATATTTACTATGAATGATTTTGACGCTTCAATTTATACAACCCAATAAGGGTTAATATTTCACGTGTGCTCCTAAGCAAGAGTCAGAGTTACAGAAATCAACTTTTATTAACAGAAAATTCAAGATTTTTCACCGTCTATCCAATGGGATATACTCAATAGAAATAATCGGTCAGAAAAATACTGACAACCGAGCGAGCATAGCGAGTGAGGATCTACGAAGACCCCATCGAGCAAGCACAGCGAGCTAGCGCAGTTAGCAGGAAGTAAAAAAAATATACAAAAAGTAGTGATATCCCCCAAAAAGCACCTCTGGTGCAAAAACCTTTCGCCAAGTACATTAATGTGGTCCACCCACAAAATTTACCAACCAAATTCTTTCACACAAAATCTGTCTTTAAAAATACCCACCAACAAAAATTCGTCTTCCACAAAAAGTCTTCTTCCAAAAATTCGTTTTCAACAAAAGTCGTCCTTCAAAAAAATCTCTGTAAAAGGATTGATATCAAATTCAACCACCAAGTACGAAAAAAAAAAAAAATCAAACCATATAACGTTGTGCTCGTTCGCTCGCTACGCTCGCTCACTCGATTGGGTTTTCATAATTTGTGAGGAGAAAAATTGGGAGCATGAGTTTCGAGAAGAGAAAATTTTCGAAAGAAAAAAATTGAGGGAGTGGTACTTGGCGGGCCTTCATAGCGAGATAAAAAAATGTGACTTGTAGACCTCAGTGGTCACTCTTCCACTCACTCACACCTGGCCCGCAAGTACCACTCCCTCAATTTTTTCTTTCGAAAATTTTCTCTTCTCGAAACTCATGCTCCCAATTTTTCTCCTCACAAATTATGAAAACCCAATCGAGTGAGCGAGCGTAGCGAGCGAACGAGCACAACGGTATATGGTTTGATTTTTCTTTTTTTTTTCGTACTTGGTACTTGTATTTGATATGATATTTCAAGAACAATCTCACCTGTGATTCAAGAATTGTTTTCAATGCATGCTACGGGAGACCGGGGCAAAATGATCCCCCTAAGGGAAAAATGACTATATAGTCTAAACTATTTACTTAAAAAATTCAAAGATAGAGGCCATGGATTGTACCATCCTTCGGCTACATTGTTTAATTTTTTCAGACTTTATGACTTGCTACGATTGCGACAAATTTCGGAAAATTGCACCAGTGACAAAGGATCATTTTGCCCCATAGTGCGGGGCAAAATAATCCCTTAATTTCAATCTAGAAAACTATGTACATCTGGGTTTAAAAGTTTAATATTTAGTACTAAACTGTTTCTTCAAGCGAATTATCATTATTATGTTTTTTTTTGCACATTGCAGTTATGTATTTTTACAGTCGGTTCTTAGTTAGTTTTACAGAAATCGTTTTCTAACGCAAAATGATCACCATGATAGTGCATGATAGTGCATGATAGTGCATGATAGTGCATGATAGTGCATGATAGTGGTGATCATTTTGCCCCAGGCCATAAATGATCATTTTGCCCCAAGTGCATAATCTAAACTAAATGTAATTGTTCGCCGCAAAAAAGTCCCGAAGGAAAAAAGTTTGCACACTGAATTGAAGTTATAGGTGTATCGTAATCTTTAGGTATTGTCGACATTTCGTTTATTAATTATTAATTAGGTACAATGTTCACAGAGATCGACATATGGCAGTTGCCGAGGGGTGAATCACAAGCGAAAATGTGTACACCACATCTCCTTTATCTCAATATCTCCCAATATCTCCCAATATCTCCCGAAATCTCCTAAAATTTCCCAATATTTCCCGATATCTCCCAATATCTCCCACGATGTCTCCTGATACAATTTTCAATATTTCTCCAAAAATCTCCCAATATTTCCCAATATCTCCCGACATTTCCTACTTCTAATCTGTATACCACATCTCCCTTGTGATTCACCCCTCGGCAGTCGCCTTAGAACGTGAAGTCTCTGAAGTAGTTTTTCATATTATAAGCACAACACGTAATACTTAAGTTTGCGTCCTTTTGTTGACATGCACTGTTTTCTACAACTACCACGCATATTATTCGGGCAACAATGCGAGCTTCTGAGCAACGCCAATCAGCTCAGAACCTAACATGATCGTTTTGCCCCGCGGGATCATTTTGCCCCGGTCACCCCTATGCATATTGTACTCACAAGTCAAGTTTTAGTGTTGCATTTAACGTTTATTTGAGATCCAAGGTAGGCGTAAATAAGTACACGCTTGTATAAGTAGACCTGTATCGACTATAGATTTATTATAATAAATCTATACATGGTGGCGACAATTTAGGTGGAACTAAATTCCCTGACTTTTCCCTGACTTTTCCCGCCCGAAAATAAATTTTTCCCTACTCTTTTCTCAGCGAATCTGATGAAATATCAAGGAAAAAGGAGGCAAATAAAAAATTATTGTCTTCACAAACGAGATTCAGATAGTTAAGAGGCCTGACTGAATGTAGTAATTACAAAAATAGTGACATCAAAAAAAATTCCCTGTGGCTCAGTGGAATTCCCTGACTTTTCCCTGACTTTTCCCGACTATTGGAATTCCGAGACTATTCCAGGTTTTCCAGGTTTTCCCGCCCTGTCGCCACCATGCTATAGTCGGTATACCGAGGTCATTATACAGAGATCGTAGGGTTTTTCTCACTGAGACAAATTGCATGACAATAATTCGAATACAATTAAAAAATTCGGGAATAATTCATAACAATACGCGAATCTACGACACGGTTTTCAGCCAATTTTCTTGGAAGTAATTCCTCCAACGTGAACAATTTCTCAACAATTTTCGGTACCTTGTTCCGGTTTTTTTTTTTTTTTTTTTTTTTTTTTTCCTTTACTCGTGGGTAGGTAATGAACTAATAACAGTTTCCTAACGGCTGCCATCTACCAAATACGTTCAAATAAATATGATCAGCTGTTTACACACTGCCATTGACGACCGCTCTTGCGATTAGGAAACCTATGGCGTGGAATTTATTCACGTACCTAATTAGTACCCAATACCACGACGCAAGTCCTTCAAGCGCCAATCGTAGGAGGATTCTACACGGAGCAATAGATTATAATATAAGTTTATACAGGGTGGCCCAAAATTAGATGCGGAAAATAAAAGGGGTGATAAAGGGGGTCGAGCTGAGTAATTTGACCTTAAGAACATGTGGTCCGCGAAGTCGCGTTCGCGAGATACGGCCGGTTAAAAATTCGTGCTAGCGTTGGTATTTAACAGCCAGATTGGCAGGGGAAATCGGTCGGTATTCTGGTTTTAGGTGCGCATGACCTTTTCATGAACAAATTTTAACGAATAAAGTGTTTGAGTTTATGATTATTCAACTGGAAATGATCTTTAACCGTACCAGTGATTGAGTGCGCCGAAATACCAGACTGCCGAACGATCTCTGCTACCAATTTGACTGCTAAATACCAATGCTGGCGCGACTTTTTAACCGGCCGTATCTCGCGAACGCGACTCCGCAGACCACATGTTATTGGGGTCAATTTACTCAGCTCGACCCCCTTTATCACCCCTTTTATTTTCCGCATCTAATTTTGGGCCACCCTGTATATTATAGGTACGCAATTCATTTCATCGAGTTCGACCACCTCGTATCAAAACGCGGTGCGGAGCAGCCACTGTATTGCAGGCAGAATTTCAGTAGATTACAAGTTAATTGAAAATGTATAGAATTCGCCTAAAGGTGAATCCTGTGGCCAGCAAAGTTTTCGAAACGCAAATATCATTTATTGCAAAGAATACTGATAGGAAATTGTATTGTATATCCAAGCAATGATTCAAATACAATTTGGGCACAACCGAGGTCACATTATTGTATTATTGAGGATTATTCGTGTATTTTCACTACAAATTATTCCAATTGTTGCTAATGTGGATATCGTCATTTTCAATTATTGTATCATGGAAATGGCTACGGTAATTGGAATATCTTCGCTCTGCCGTGAATCATCGAGACTAGGGCCCTTGGCGGGCAAAATGGTTCCCCTAAAGAACTGACGTCTCAAATAGAGGTTTGAATCGATGGATCTCCTAATTTTGACCAAAAAACGATAACTCGACCGATACCGAGTGTGAACGCCCTTATCTGAAAAGTCCGAAAATTGCGGGCAAGATGGGCACCCTAAAAATTATCGTTCATAATTTCTCAAAATTGAAGAACGATCTAAATAACATGATTCACTCTCTCCAGCACATACCTAATCTGAAGTTTGAAGTATTTTGACGTAAATACGGAATAAATTTGGAATATTTTTCAGTTTAAAAAAAAATTCCGAATTTTTCTTAGGTGCCCATTTTGCCCGGTAGGTCCCATTTTCCTTGCATTCTTTCTACGGCAAGCCTAGCCTCTCATACATGGCTCATCTTGAGCTCGAAGTATTTTGATGTGAACA
The DNA here is from genome assembly GCA_018257835.1 of Euura lappo. Taxonomy (NCBI): domain Eukaryota; kingdom Metazoa; phylum Arthropoda; class Insecta; order Hymenoptera; family Tenthredinidae; genus Euura; species Euura lappo. The sequence continues at coordinate 31,784 of JAEUYN010002471.1, read as the reverse complement.
CGAAGTAGAAACAAAATTTTCCAATTTTGAGAAATATCCTTTTATTTTATTTTATTTTTTTTTTATTTTTTTTTTTTGCCCATTTGACCCGGCAGGATTCATTGTGCTCGCCTTTTGTCTACAAGCCTCTTATACGTATAGCTAGTCTCGCGTTCGAAGTATTTCCACGTAAATACGGAAATAAATTTGAAACATTTTTCGATTTCGTAAAATTTCGAAAAATCTTTAGGGTGCCCATATTTTGCCCGCAATTTTCGGACTTTTCAGATAAGGGCGTTCAACACTCGGCGTCGGTCGGGTTATCGGTTTTTGATCAAAATTAGGAGATCCACTGATTCAAACCGCGATTTGAAGCCTTAATTTCTTAGGGTGCCCATTTTGCCCGGCTCTCCCCTATAATATACAGTCCGAGCCCGATTGTATCAGCCCCGGTTCAAGAGCGTTATCCAACTGCAGTGCGGCAGGATTGCTTGTACGTAAACGTTACAAGCAGCGTGTTGATGTCATATTCAAAAGCGTAACGATGCAGCCCTGAATCAGCTCGCGCAATCGATCGAGAGGCGGGAGGCGGGAGGCGGGAGGCGGGAGGCGGGAGGCGGGAGGCCTGCACAGCCCGGATTCAAGAGCGCTATACGTCCCGACTATATTATATGCTCTGAAATTGGAGTTCGACAGGCACTGCAGGGCCACGATACACTCATACTATCATGTCTCATACACTCATACTATAAGCGCGACGTGACTTGTTATTGTGCCTTCGGTGTTTCCAGACTTTGTGTGACGTCACATGGACGTGTAGTACCTACTACGTAACTACACCCAAATAGGCAGACGTGAATACGCCCACAGACGACTCTTTCTCTCGCGGACTGGTTAGTCACTCGCAACGGTGATCAAACTACCTGGACTTGTCCTTGGAGTTGTACACGTAGTATGTATGTACATACATACATACCTATATGCGTATCTAGTGCGAGTTCGCGCATCGTTCAAATTTTCTACAGACACGTAGAAATTGCCTAATACCGCATGCGAGAGGAGAGGAGAGGTGTGTAACGAAATGGGAGAAAGTTTTCCGCGCAACCATACCTGGAGATATGGAGAGCCAGTCTCGCGAGTGTGCCATTTCTCGCAACGGTCAATAATCGATTGATCGATCTCAGGAGTAACCTATCCGATCTAAACATATAACAAATCACTGCCGATTCGCAGCAAATTCACTACTGCTTCTGATTCTGCAGTCACCGATCAGTCTCTACCAGTAATCCGTACCTATGATACTGTGGCCATCTACCCATAATATAACCGTGTGCTCTTATACCGCGCGGGGAAACTTGCCAAGGTTGTATCAGCCACGCGATTCTTGCCTCTGACCTTATACAGCGCGCGGGGCACCAACTCATGTACATACGTACATGTACATACACATGTATATACGTATACATATACTACATGTATATATACCTATACCCGTAGGTATGCACATACGTGTGTGGATATTAAAATCTGTCGTGGTTCAGTTGGCTACCCCCATGCTCAAGTCGGCTGCAGATTCAATGTCCACGGGGTGTACCTATGTATAAGTTAATTAGTTATGTATAGGTGCATATACTTATACATAGTAGGATTATACACACAGGGTACGCCTTCATACGTACGCCTGAATGGGAAAATGAACCGAAAAAGAGATTAACAAGTAAAGTTTGGTGCGATATTATATCATCGCCCGGTATAATATTGTGGGTATCGCGTTGGTTCATCATCGGTAAGAGTTTCGAAAGTTTGAGTATGTGCATATTATAGATAGATATAGATGTAATATAGGTATGAGTCTAATAAGGTATAATAGCGGGTGCATTGATTCAATTCAACGACCTGAAAAATGTTATGGGCGGGGATTCTAAATGGTTAAAAAATACTGCAACAACGATCAGGGGCACTCTTATTTTCATTTAACCCAGTTCTCCAAGTACGCTCAGCTGCTGCGGCTCTACACAAATAGTAGGTGTACGTACGTGAGATGCGAAAGTCGCCGAACGACTCGCACACAGCCGGTTTTGTAAGTCTACGGGCCTCTGCATTTATTGCCGGTTATAGTGCCCACCGAGTACCTTATACATCATGTGGCTATGGGCATATAAGGCCGCGGTACGACTGCCTCACTCTCACCGATAAATCGCGCAATTAACCGGATCTTTTCGACACCCGGTTATATCACGTGCCTCTTTGCAGGAATCTTTATCCGCTTTCTTGACCCTCCTCATTGTCGTATCACCTGCATTTTGCATAATCAGTCCTCGGGTTCCTATCACGCGCACTCTGCTGATATCGTTCGCGAAAATCAGACCTTCCGTAATCTGATAACGAGCAGTTATGCATTACCGCGAATATTACGTATATAATACGTATACTGCGGGAGTTGCTAGTTTGTACCGTTACATATAAGTTTGCATTGAGGAAAACGTCGATCCCCACTATAGGTAGGGTAGACTGGGTACAGTTGTAACAGTTTTCGGGTTTGCCCTTACTGAGCTCAAACTACAGTGAACACATCAATGTCCCAAACACCATAGCAAAGAGCATTCAATTGCTGACAAAATGGCGCTAAGTAGGACACTTTAGCGTAAATAGAAAAAAAAAGTATGAGCCTGTTAAAAAAAAAATCGGAAAATTGTTACAACTGTCTCCAACCCTCGGGTCAGTTGTAACGCAAGATTTTTTCACAAAATTAGATTATTTACCAGAATTTTGATGATTAGTATCACACATTCCCATAAGGAATACGTGTTTTAGGAAGTAAAAAATATAAAAACAACTTTTCATCACCTCTCGATGCCCGAATATTCTCGTTTGGATAAAATCTTATAAATATAATGTTTTTTCATATTATTATTATTATTATTTCATAACATAAACTATACGATAATGCCTGAATAAAGGAAGGAAAAGGAATGTCGTTAGCTGTAATCATCCGCCATCAAATGGTTGAAATGTCCCCGGACGGGTTTTTTTTACTTCAAGTCAAAATTTCATTTATTCTCTCGAATCTACAAAAATCTGTGAATACTGACACAGAATTGGCCAAGGAAACCTATGGAAAAAAGAAAAATTTAAGATTATATCGTAGAGATCTAATTATCGATGTTTAACTAAGATTGTAAGAACTTACTTTAGGCCCGAAAATAACAATGGGCCCCGCTACCCACTTCCGATTTGCACGGAGGACCGCCACCTACTAATGTGCTAGTTCGGACCACTTGCACGGATCATCTGGCGGTGGTATATAAATTTCCTACCCTTAGTTTTCGAAATATTAACAATGTTACAACCGTACCCTGTTACAAGCGTACCCAGTATACCCCATATGTTATATATTATTCTGACAGCTTCCTCTCGTTTCTATGTTTCAGATCACAATACTGAGGCACAGTACTACACATGCGGCTCAAATACCTGTTCTACCGTCCAGTGAGTATAAAAACCGTATGTACAGTAGAACCCCGTCAAGGGCAACGAGACGGTGCGAATCCTGATAGGTACTACGAGGGAGGGGGCTGTTCCATACCTTACCCCAGGCCCACGTTTTTCCCTGAAGGTCAGCTCGAGCGCGGAAACTATAATTATAGGGATGAAAAAGGTCATTCACTCGCACGCGGGGGAATATGTGCTTAACGGGGTCTGACTGTATAGTTGTCACCATAACGTGAACCAAAACTTTCTTCTACGTTTAAACATTCTCTATCGAAGGATTCGGGTGTGCGAATTCTGTTTCCCATTGACAAGAGTCTCAAGAATTTACAGCCACTACAGCATACTTCCTCCTACCGCGACCGTGTGGCTGCAGCGCAGACTGGATTCTCCTTATTCTAGGCTCTCGTTTGAGAAATGTAGGTCGCACGCCTGTGCTCGCCTCCTCGTCGAAAACTAAGGTCGTTGGGTCTTCTGCTCGGCTCTTGTACCTTGGGATGATTACTCGTCATTACTTGTCATTCGGATCCGTTTTCAACGGCATTAGCGCGTTTTGGACATGCGTATAATATACCAGCTAGACACGTGTGGACGTTATAGGAGAGAGGCGGGTAAAATGGTCCCCCTAAAGAACTGACGTCTCAAATAGAGGTTTGAATCGATGGATCTCCTAATTTTGACCAAAAAACGATAACTCGACCGATGCCGAGTGTTGAACGCCCTTATAAAAAAAATACGCCCCTAAATGTCACTAAAAGTTGAAAAAATTTCAGGCAAAATGGGCCCCCCAAAAAATTCCAAAATTTTTTATATTATTTTCGTATTTACTTCTGAATCCTTCATACATGAGATTAGCTATGTATAAGACCCTCCTAGAGAAAGTGCGGGCAAAATGGGCCCCCTGAAAAAATATTCGTACTTTTTCAAATTTGGAAGACGTTCTCTAAATTTTATTTTTGACTTGCTCTAACAAACTTCGGACATCAGATCAACCATATCTCTTGACAACTCATGTCAGAGGGCGGGCAAAACGGGCACTCCTGGGAATTTTCATCCTTCTTCAATAACATCAAATCAAGTACATAGTTTGCCTGCCTCCCCCTGAGTTGTCAAAATATGTAGTTGATTTTGATGTTTGAAGTTTGCTAGAGCAAGTGCATGATAAAATTTGGAGAACGTTTTCCAATTTTGAAAAAGTACGAATATTTTTTCAGGGGGCCCATTTTGCCCGCACTATCTCTAGGAGCGTCCTATACATAGCTAATCTCATGTTTGAAGGATTCTGAAGTAAATACGAAAATAATTTCAAAATTTTTGAAATTTTGACCAAATTTGACATTTGGGGGGGGGGGATTTTGTCCGCAATTTTTGAACTTTTCAGATAAGGGCGTTCAAGACTCGGCAGCGGTTGGGTTATTGTTTATTGGTCGAAATTAAAAGATCCATCCACTCAAACCTCTACTCGAGGCGTTGGTCATTAGGCGGCCCATTTTGCCCGCCACCTCCTGTGTTCTCAAGATGTATAGTCGATTTGGTGTTTGGAGTTTTCTTATAGAGCAAGAAAGTAATGGAATCCGGAAAATTTTTAATTCTGCAAAAATACCAAACATTTTTAGGGGGCCCCATTTTGCCCAGGGCCCATTCTGCCCGCCTCTCCCCTATATCGACACGTGAGAGTTTCTGCCTTGGTTTCTGCATCGCCTTTTATCTACCGGTACTTTTTTATTTATTGTAATGCTTCAAGTAACAAAAAAAGGCCGAAATAAAACAAACCCTGTTCGTTTTTCTTGCTCACAATAGGATTCGAACTCACCTGACAATTGTACAATCTGCTCACTGCACGAAACGTGAGAACAACAGGGTTTTACATCGGCAAAACAATGTCAAGTATATACACTTTCAAGTCCGCGGCGGTAGCACATTTATTGACTGCTGACATTTTGTATAAGCGAGTGAGCGAATGTGCACTCACATACACTACTAGGTTGTAGACTCGCAACTTCATACCTTCGGAAGGAGAATTTAAATTGGGTCACCTGAGTGGTGTAAGTCCCCGGATTGGCACAAATAGACCCGGGTTCGATTCCCGGGGCACTTGATAATTGTTTCTCATAAAAAACTCCAAGTCTTGTAACTTAAAATTGTCAAGTATACAGATTTAGACGTATAGTTGCATATTATTGTTTTTAATTTTTTTTTTTTTTTCAATTTTGAAAAATTTTGGATTTTTTTGTGGGGCCCATTTTGTCCGCAATCTTCGGACTTTTCAGATAAGGGCGTTCAACACTCGGCATCGGTCGGGTTATCGTTTTTTGATCAAAATTAGGAAATCCATTGATTCGAACCTCTATTTGAGGTGTTACTTACGTTACTTCGTTAGGGGGACCTATTTTGCCCACCTTTTCCCTATGGACCGAATCCATTTCAAATCGGGCAGGCTGGAAATCGTGATGTCACGGAATTTTTTCAAATTGAAATATGTTGTTGTTTGATGAAGAAAAAGCGACCCGTATTTCTTTGTTTTGGAAAAAAAAATTTTGCTACGAAGTTACGGCTATTTGAACATTTAATCGTGCGCTACCAAAGTTCTTGGAAAGGGAACACTTTTTTTCTTAATAACGCTATATCTGCGGAACGGATCATCGCAAATACTTCATCTTGGTCTCATTTTGTAGAGTTTTTCGCACTCTTTTGGAATTCGAAGAAAAATTTGAGGATTTTTGAAAATTGACGGAATGACGTTCTTTTTTCGAAAATTAGGGAAACCCGATTTTCGCGAAAAGCGATTTTTTTATTTTCTCAAAAATTTCACACAATATGTGGGGTGATATGACGGATATATCCTCGAAGTTTCATCGATGCTAAAACACTGCTTCATATCGAGAAAAAATATTTCGTGCGTCACTGAAATTCGTCAATTCCTGTGCTGGTGTTGACTTTGTGGGTTTCTTTGAGATGTGTACAGATTATTCGATCCGACTAATATTACTAAAACTTGATACATACGTACCTGAGGGAGTAAATGACCAAATGCCGTATGATGTATAACATCGTAGACCGAATATGATCTGCTAATAAAGACTATCACGAAAAAAATACAAAATTAAAAATCAGGGATTTATTGTAGTAATAACAATATCGTATAATAATATTGTTGAGTTATATGCTTCTATTTTCGTGCAGGTGTACAGTGAGGTGTAGGGGATCAAATGTTAAACTGCAACAAAAATGTGAACGGGACAGAAATGCGTGCAAAACGAAAGTAACAACAATGCGGATGAAAAAAGTTTGCAGAAGACAAAAGATGAAAATAGGAAGAAAAATGGAAAAAGATTATGAATGATCGATGTGTCAGATTGTGACCGATCCAAATGTATGGTTAATCTATCAGATTGTTACCGATCATCGATCTGTCAGGATTAGATTTTGTTTAAACTTCATTTTAAGAGAATTCAAATCAAAATGCGACAGATACAAATATATCAAAACAAAATGCACGAAGAACGAGAGAACAGGTGACATTTTCAATGCCTTCAGAGGCTTGCATTACACACAAGGTCTGTAGATTTTATCATTATGTTATTATTAGCATTGAAAATGCTCCCGTTTTCGGGTCAGTAGTGCGGTCTGTGGGGTCAAATCTTGAAATGATGCAACGGAAGCGATGCAACGGAAGCAATGCAACGGAAGTGCGTAATGAAAAGTTGAAGAAATAAATAATAAAAGAACAAAAACAATAGAACGAGGGACATTTAGGTGATGTAGATTTCACTGTACACATAATGATTCTTGGTGTAATCATAGATGGCAATAATAATAGCGCAGCATGTAAATTCAGAGATTCAGATGAAAAAATGCTGCATGTACTCCCTCAGGTACGTATGTATCAAGTTTAGGTAATATTATTTGGATCGAAAAATCTGTACACATCTCAACGATGCTCACGAAGTAGACACCAGCACAGGAATTGACGAATTTCAGTGACGCACGAAATTTTTTTTTCTCGATATGAAGCAGTGTTTTAGCATCGATGAAACTCATAGGATATATCCATCGTATTACCCCACATATTGTGTAAAATTTTTGAGAAAATAAAAAAATCACTTTTCGAGAAAAACGGGTTTCCCTAATTTTTGAAAAATGAACGTCATTCCGTCAATTTTCAAAAATCCTCAAATTTTTCTTCGAATTCCAAGAGAGTGCGAAAAACCCTACAAAATGAGACCAAGATGAAGTATTTGCGATGATCCGTTCCGCAGATATAGCGTTATTAAGAAAAAAAGTGTTCCCTTTCCAAGAACTTTGGTAGCGCACGATTAAATGTTCAAATAGCCATAACTTCGTAGCAAGATTTTTGTTTCCAAAACAAAAAAATACGGGTCACTTTTTTTTCGTCGAACAACAACATATTTCAATTTGAAAAAATTCCGTGAAATCACGATTTCCATTTTAGCCTTGCCTGCCCGATTTGAGATGGATTCGGTCCTATGTATACATTTCTGTGTAACTTGTAGTACACTGTATATACTAGTGTACTATAAATCACGAAGTTTTTTACCGAGTTCCTCACTACCTACATGGTTTCGATGGTGGGGCTTGTTCCCAAGTCTTCATACATCGGTAGATATAAGGAAAATTGTCCGAAGATGGCTGGTCATGACATTTAGTCGAAACATCACCTGACGAAATGAAAATCAACTGACCGTAACACCCGAAATCTCTTCACTGATTAACTTTATACGTGTATATCAACTTGTACGAGGATTAAAAAGAAGTCTGTGCCACTTCTGGGGAGACAAGTTGTCTCTTGTTTAAAATTGCCGAGCAATTAACTCACATCAGCTGAATGATAGTTTCTCCCGAGGTTTCTCCATTGTTACACGTACGTACCGTCGGTTATCCCGAACGCAGATTCGACTCATATTCGCCGCGAGAACCCCCAAGCTGGTTGTGGAAATCACGGTCAATGAAAAACCCGACAAAAGCTAGGCGAAAAATTATCTAGAGTTTGAGTGAACACCTATGTAAAAAAGGTTCGCGGCATTCCTCTATAATCGTTATATGTGTGAGAAAATATCACTAGTATTTACTACTCATGAACAGTGGCCGCGAGGATGCCAGCGAGAGGAGGCTGTACACAAGTACTGCAAGATCCAGATACCTATGCCGTGGATCGCAACCAGACACAGGCATATCGCCGTATAACCTACGGGTCACTCGCTTTTTGCTCCTCGATCGTTTGACAAGCTACAAATTGAATTGCCTCTGTGGGGAAAACACCGCTCTCAATCGCCTGTCGTATATACGCCTGTATAGTAGTTGCCAGATGATGATACGCCTTTTGCCTATCCCCCCGCAGGTTAGATGTTATTGCGGTTGTTTCTGGATCAAAGATCTACATCAATTTAATGTAGCTTATTGTTAGTTAATCGTAATAGCTTCGGAACAAAGACACATGATACACGTGTATACGGAACAGAGGATGATTAAGGATGTATTGGCCGTACAATCTCAACCAAAAGTGATTCTCGTCGACTATATTATGTACTTCGGGATAAGATAAAAATCGGAAAAAAAATAACCACAATCAAGACAATCAAAGTATTAACTTTGAATAATAATAATGCCCAAAAGTTGTCAATAAATTGTGCAAACAAAACATTGTGCAAACAAATTTTGTGGTAACGTTATTTTTTTTTCATCTCAAATGAGAGCCCTAATTTTTCTGAATATTCATGAATTTTTTGAGAATTTTGTCACTATTTCGAAGTTTCCGTTTTCGAAAATTTCCAAATTTTGAAAAATGGGAAAAAAAAATGAATTTTGGATATGTTTTTGTGAAAATGATGTAGATTACAATTCCAAAGTTTCCGGAGCGTGGAACAAATAGTTTCGTGAATACAGCGTTTACAAATTTTCGAAAACGGAAATTTCAAAATAGTGATAAAATTCTTAAAAAATGCATCTGTGTTCAGAAATATTGGGGCATTTCTTTGGGAGGAATAACGTTACCAGACAAGTTGTTAAACAATGATTTGTTTAAACAATTTATTGACAACTTTCGGGCATTATTATTATTCCAAATCAATACTCTTATCATCTTTATCATGGTTGATTTTTTTCCGATTTTTATCGTATCATGAAGTACTCAATTTGCCGACGAGAATCATTTTTGGTTGAGATTGTACGGCCAATACCTACATCCTTAAACGCGCGGGGCTACGGTAATATATTCAAATATTTCTTCCCTTCCGCTTGTCCAGTTTCCTAACCCTCACAATCGGCACTAATACGTAGCGTCGCCTTCACCCGCCAAAGCTGGAGGCTGGAGAATACTATGCGGGAATTCTTCGCACGGACCCAATACAGAATTTTCACAGGTAATGACGTTTTTCAGTCCGACAGCAGACTTATGTTGTTAAGCCAGATTTCGAATAGTGTAGATGTACCCCGATGTCAGAAGCACACGTAAGTGAGGAGTTGAAAATGTCTTGGATGATTATTTTCCGTTTTCTAAACTCGAATTTCTACCAAACCCGTTCGATTTGTCTCTCAGAAACGGTTCCTTTACCCATATAATAGATCCACCTGAACTACGTTAACGTCTGTGATGATCACAATAATAACGTAGGTATAATGACTCGTGATCCTAAGCCAATGGGGGACGAAGCCATTGAGGGCACGCTGTACTCGATTGTTACCGACATTCAGATATCTCCGAATATCCAAGTTCACGGAAGTACATCGCAAAATACAGCTTCTTAGCGGAATTCTAGACGTGATTCCGCTCAGATACGTCCAAAAATATTTTGGATTTACTCCAAAATGAAGGAATGGCATGGTTTCTACGAAGTCATGATAGTAATTTCGTCGAAACCATGCCATTCCTTCATTTTGGAGTAAATCCAAAACATTTTTGGACATATCAGTGCGGAATCACGTGTAGAATTCCGCTAAGAAGCTGTATTTTGCGATTTACTTCCGTGGACTTGAATATTCGGAGATATCTGAATGTCGGTAACAATCGAGTGCAGCATGCCCTTAAGGGGCAAGAAGAAGAACATGCCTCCGATGCAGCGTGGGTGATTAATACAGGTGCTCGAAAAGTCGCACTGGCATCGGCATGTAGCATAGGCCAATTCATAGCGTAGATCGGCGCAGGCAGGCTGGACACAACTAATCGCACTTGACCGCTGATACGAGCTGTATAATTGATTCCGATTCAATCATCGAAAATAGAAACACCTTTTTCGGAAGATTTCATTATTCACGAAAGAGGCGTCGCGCACGTCCGCGACTCTTATTCCGAGCTCGTGCAGTATCTCGCATAACCCTGCGCCGGAGAGCGAATATTGTACACAAAAATTTACTCACAATCGGTACCCCTTCGCCCCGCTTTCAACCCCTAAAAGAAAAGCCCTACGTTCTGGTTCGCCTGGTATAATAATGATAATTCCAAGTTTCGTCTTCAAATCGGATACCGTGTATATAATACAGATGTTCGCGCATTTTCGAATATCCCCACGCCTCTTTACCTTGGAAATGCGAACGTGAAGGTGAGAGGCAAGGCGCATATGGTATATACATATAGAGGAAACAAACACCTTCCTTCTTTTGCCTTCTCCGGGATGATCGCAATTACGATAACAACGATGATGACGATGATGTTCAAGGTGATTCATCATCCGTCTCAGGTTAACAGCTTACGTCACGCTTATGGCTATATACATAGGGGAGAGGCGGGCAAAATGGGCCATCCTAAAAATTTGTTGTACTTTTCCAAATTTGAAAATTTTCCGGATTCCATTATTTCTTGCTCTAGGAAACTTTAAACACCAAATCGATTATATTTTTTTGAAACATAGGGAGTGGCGGGCAAAATGGGCCGCCTAATGACCAACGCCTCAAGTAGAGGTTTGAGTGAATGGATCTTTTAATTTTTACCAAAAAACAATAACCCGACCGATGTCGAGTGTTGAACGCCCTTACCTGAAAAGTCCGAAAATTGCGGGAGAAATGGGTCCCCGAAAAAATTTAAAAAATAAAAGAGTAAAATTCAAAATTTTGTAATTATTTTCGTATTCACTTCAGAATCCTTCGAACATGAGATTAGCTATATGTATAAGACGCTCCTAGAGAAAATGCGGGCAAAATGGGCTCCCTGAAAAAATATTCCTACTTTTTCAAAATTGGAAAACGTTCATTAAATTTTACTATGCACTTGCTCTAGCAAACTTCAAACATCAAATCAACTACATATTTTGACAAGTCAGGGAGAGTGCAGGCAAAAAAGTGGCCAATTTTGCCCGCGTCTCCTTAAGCTGTCAAAATATGTGGTTCATTTGATGTTTGAAATTTGTGATGGCAAATGAATCATGAAATTGAGAACGTTTTTCAATTTTGAAGCAGGTTGAAAATTTCCAGGGATGCCCATTTTGCCCGCCTTCTGAGTAGTCAAGAGATATGGTTGATCCGATGTCCGAAGTTTGCTAGGGCAAGTAAATAATGAAATTTAAAGGACATTTTTCAATTTTGAAAAAGTACGAATATTTTTTCAGGGGGTCCATTTTGCCCGCACTTTCTATAGGAGGGTCTTACTCGTAGCTAATTAAATTTCGTCTTTGAAGGATTCCGAACTAAATACGAAAATAATTTCAAAATTTTTGAGATATTGAAAAATTTGGAATTTTTTAGAGGGCCCATTTTGCCCGCAATTTTGAACTTTTCAGATAAGGGCGTTCAACACTCGGCATCGGTCGAATTATCGGTTTTTGGTCAAAATTAGGAGATCCATCGATTCAAACCTCTATTTGAGGCGTTAGTTCCTTAGGGGGCCCATTTTGCCCGCCTCTTCCCTATACCTACACTTCTTTCACACATACCTAGTTTTGGGACTTTCGCGGCATTATGCTGGCGTACAAAATTGTTGAGCGGTCTCGATGTAGGTACTCCATTGAAATGGTTCATTAGAGGGCCGCGAGATAATCGATCGGTACCGATAATATTATCAATTAAGTTTAAGAGCGATCGTCCGCCTTGAGCAACGCTAATTGCTGACCAATCGGGACGGTGCTTTTACTGCTGCGGTGCTGTCATCCTCACGCAGTATTGGCATTTGAAAGCTTCGACTTTTGGCATTAGCAAAGGTTCACATCGGCCTATTACCTACTTACGAGTATTGGATTCAGGCACCGCTCGTTTATTCAATTCCCGTTCGTTGAAAAAAATATACTCGCGCGAGGTGGTCCCCTTCATGATAAAAACTCAATTCAAATATAAGAAGAATATATATAAGGTATAGGAGCCATAGAAGAATTGGCCAAACCCTGCTGGGCGGGCAGGGGGGTCGACCGAGTGATATTTGTATACTTGAATGTACACGGAAACTAAAATGAATAAACTAAACTTACTCAACTTATAAATACCGCACAGAAGACGGAACGTTTCTCGCATTCGTTTTCGTTTTCGTCATGGACGCGGAATCAAGCATAATCTACCTATATACTCTGCAATAATAGGTACCTATAAAGTTTTGCTCTTTCGTCTGCTCGTTTTCGGACTCACGAACAGACATCTGACAAGGTAGAGGGAATCCCGTTAGTGTTTTTCTTGAGTTTGACGGAACTCGCGAAGAGGAATGCTACTTACCCTGCCGCAGTAGCGGTATAATCTTTATCTTTAGGCGCCAGCGTGGTTACGCAACCTATCCAACGTATCACTTGGTATGATGGGTGATTCTTTCTCTATTCCTCTGTTTTTTTTTTTTTTTTTTTGTACCGCGTTGGAGGATTTTTTTTTACCGCTGCCATATCATTCATTCTGGGTATAGCGAGGAGGAATTTAGACTTGAAATTTTTTCGGAGAACCGATATACTCCCAATTATGTACCGTACAATAAATCTAAGGTTTAACCGTATGAGAGACACGCGGGGGTCGATTAGGTATGTCTACAACCTATAGTACACTGGTGAATACGAATCACTTTTGGAAACCTGCCGGAGACAGGTCGAATAATACTTAGGTAAGTAGTTAAGTGACGCGATGTTTATAAGGTACCTACGCCAAATTAGCCGTTTACTAAAATTCTCAACGATCATATATGCGTATAGGCATGTTATACATATAGACGTGATTACAACTTCCGTTATTCGATTCATACCCTTAACTTTTCCCCTGCACCTACAGACGGACGTGACGCGGCCGTGTGCCTCACCCCGACCGGATGTCCGTTGAGTGGCTCACTTCCGGGTATCTCGCCGCTTTATTCCTTATTGGCATCGCATTTATTCCAGAGATAACTGTGCGTATACCGCGGTTGACCAAGTATACATCCTGCACACGGGCTGCAGTGTATGCGAATTATTTGCAAGGAGAATCCGGTTAGCTGTTGCGTTCTCGTTTTCTTGCAGTCGGTGCGTAGTTTATATGTATAGGTAATAGGTATAACCTATACAGTGTGTTATTAATAACTTTGGCAAAAATTACAGGGTAGGTAGAGGACCCAAGAACAAGGATTTTGAGCATTGGAACCCATGTCCGGAAATACCCCCACACGTATCAGCTACGGCCATTTATCGATTTTGGTTTGCGCTCCTAATAGTGAGGGGGAAATGACTCTTTGAATTGACGTATCAATAGTCCACGAATCAATTTATCATTCACCTTCAATTAATAAGAATTACCAGAATTAATCGTGCGCTACTTGAATTAATGAGATTTAACTGAACTAACCGTGAATTACTTGAATCAATGAGAATTAACTAAATCAACCGTGAATTACTTGAATTACTTGAATTACTTGAATTACTTGAATTACTTGAATTAAGTTGAATTATTTTAACCAGAAGAATTAATGTGTAACTCAAATCCTGAGTTATTTCCCCCTCACTATTAGGAGCGCAGACCGAAATCGAAAAATGGACGTAACTCCGTATGGAGGTTTTTCCGGACATGGGTTCCGATGCTCAAAATCCTTGTTTTTGGGTCCTCTACCTACCCTGTAATTTTTGCCAAAGTTGAAAATAACACCCTGTAGGTATAGATGCCTACAGGCAGATGCGTACGTGCTCAACGTTTAACACTATCGAGATGTCTTGGCTATGTTATATATGTTCCTTTGTTCTTCTGGGTGTCCAGTTATTTTTCAGAATGGAATTCCATGATAATCCCAGGTTTTCCAGGCAAGATCTTTGATTTTTCCAGGTCGATTATGGTAGAGGGGTGATTGAAAAAACCAATAAAAATATCAAAACAATAGTTTATTTTTGACTAGAGCACAGCTCAGTACATTGAGAGATTTACATTTCTTAAACGTAATCAGGAACTTAAAAAAAACATTTATTACTGGAACTTCAGGTTTAAGATTCTAATCTAAATACTTAAAATTACGATACAAAGTTCATAGAAATCTTTGCAAATCACAGCATCGTTAATCTAGTGGCATCAATGGAAATCACATTGGCAGTACATAAGTTGAAATACATAAAATACGTTACATGAAATTAATACTACATAAATGAAACAAATGTTACGTAAAATGATAATGGCATTTCCATAAAAAATTGTAATTTGTACTACTTCTATTGCTCTAGCTCTAGGCTTAAGATTCTAAAGTTTTGCAGTACGTTTAGAACAAGAGGGAGCATTCTACTGACGCTGCAATTCTGTCATTTCATCTTCGATTTGAGCAGCTTCTTTGCAGGCATTGTCGAGTATTTTTCGTTTTTTTTATTCGAGTTTTCTCAATGCTGCTGCAGTTCTTTTTTTTTCATTGTGCAGCTTATCCGCCTCCTCTCGTTCTTTCTTTTCCCTTGAAACCGCCTCTGAATACCAAGCATGTGCATTACGCGCTGCGTGAATCATGCTTTTGGTAACAGTCAAATTTTCCAAATCATTACCTTGGGCAACTACCGCATCGTAAATGACTCTTTGCGCAATTAAAGATTTCTCTTTTTGATTTTCTACCAAACATTCACGATTGATTGAAAACCCTCTTTCCAGAGCAGCATTACCGTGCGAGAGAATCATGACTTTTTGAGTGAAATCTCGTAGGTTAGTGTAGCTTTCAATGCCATGCAGCTCTATGAGCCGCATCCAGAAGTGATCTAGACGTTCTGTTCGCTTGAAATGTTTGAACTTTTCTCGAGCTGTTGGTAAACTTATGATCCGTTTGTACTCCCGATCTATTTTGTCCGCTTGTATGCCTGAAATCCAATTACTCTCCACGAAAATTTCCAAAGCTGTGGACAAACGCTTGCAAGATAAATCATTTTTAATAGCTATAGCTGGGTTGAAGCAAGAGATTGCCTTCACTATTGGAAACTTCAGTGGTGACTTTTGCAAAATTTTTGTGACAAAAATTCGAAGGCATTTGCGACATTTTTCTCGAAATTGCAAAAAATCGACAGGTTTGACAAGTTTCGTGTGGCGGAAGGCATCATTTGTCGTATATCCAAGATTTATATCTTTTGCGAACAAGAGATTGTCTGCTTTCTCGAGATCAATTTTCGTTAGACTGTACGCTTTTAAAACTTCTGGTTTTACAAATCTGGACATAGTTGTCATCAATACAGATGCAATAGCGGTGTACAGAAACGTAGCAAGCGGATCATTGGATTGGAACTCTCTTAAAAAAGGTTCGATCTCACTGGCAAAGGATTGAAAGAAGGCCAATTTTACATCTAACAATTTATCGCCCAATGCATCTGTAACGATTTGGTAACTATTGCACTTCGGAACTTTTTTTATCTTTATTGCACTTTTCGGTATACTTTCGAACATGCGGTAGAATAGCACGAGCTCGTTCGATAACAGGAATGTTCTCCAACCATCTGACGGCACAGAACTTTTTCGGAAATAATGTAGAACCTGATGCACTAATATAATCAGCTCTACGCGCGGGTACATTTTTGAACAGATTATACAGTGCTCGTAAGAATGGAATAAGGTTCCATTCGGTACTGGTAATACCTGTTTTGAATGCACCATGCAACGTGTGCAGTCCACAAGTACCCAAGTCAAGTAATCTTTTGTCACCAGACATCTCCTTCAATTCGGTCTGGAATTCTCTGAGAAATTTTAAATTCACGTTTGGACCATCCATGGAGACTTGGAGTATCTTTTTTAGCAAATCTTTGGGTAAGTTATTGGTGAACGCATGCAGCAAATCTTGAGCAGTTGTGTGACCCAAAAATAAGAAAGTCAGGTATCGGGTAGAAACTTCATTCTTTTCGACATCCCAAAATCGGATAGCAATATCCATTTGCTCTTTTTCACTTATCTTATTCAAACTCTCGTCAAATCCTACGACTAAAATATCACATTTTTTAACAAGGGCTTCCAACTGATCTTGAAAATACCGCGCTCATCCGTACACAATCAGGTACGACGCTTTGGATTTGCTACGTTTTACTTTTTTCACAATCTCGCTATCTGAAAAGATAAATTTAGCCATCGACAAACCACTTTCTATATCACGCAAAGAACTGTGATGCATTACTGAGTGTAAGCACCACAGAATCTCCGCTTTGGTTGCAGAATCGTTTATGAGGTAGGTATTCAAATTCTGCCTATTGTGGCTGTTGCTGGAACTGGCAGGAGTTACACAATTTATTGCAGGCAGCACTGAGAATGTCGCAGAAATTGATGTAGCAGGACTATCTTCGTTTGGCTGTTTTGATGCTGGTTCTGTAATTGAAGTTGTTGCGCCATTGTTGGAGATTTTCAAAGCAGTGTAGATTGGAAGGGTCATTTTCTGGTTAATGACCATTGCTTTGTGTTTCTTCCCATCTTTGTGACTCATTAAAGCACTTTTTCCCATATTACTAAGAGAAATTGGTACCTTGCACAAAGTGCAGAATGCAGAGTACGGATCAGTTGTCACTGGTCTCACCCATGACAGAGCATCATCATGCATCCAAAGTTGGTTGAAGGTGCACTTATTCGCTTTCGGCATTGTCGAAAATCTGTGGAATGAATCAAAACTCAAAATATAAAATTGGTTTATGATAGCAAACCCAATATTTCACAGTGCTCTTTTACGATATTGTAATTAGCACATATTTTCATCACGCCGTACGAAAAGGGCCGTTATATGCACGCAAGCGTGCATATAATCGGACTTTACGCGCGTTTGTGTGAAAAATTTTGTTTGATACAGGTGTGAAAGTTGTTTTTACACTCGTGAGAAGACAAACCCTTTCACCCGCGTATCGAGATGTACTATATTACACTCGAAGTATAACACGCGAAGGTTCTAGGTTATGTCTTCGTGAATGAATCACTTAATAATACTCTAGTATGCACCTCATTCGTCAATTGTTACTCAATATAATTAGCGTAGATACTTACCGGAAATGGTGACACTCCTTGTAGGTGGAATTCAGGTGAGACCTCAGGCTCGTACACCAGTTCACATCGCGAAATTGCTCACGTGCACAGAGCCGATGCCGCCATGTTTATCAGGTAGCAAAACAAAGTGAAGACAGCCCCGAGCTGGATACAGGCGCGATAGCCGAAGGCTCCCGAGCATTTCCGAACAATTACGAGGTGCGATATAAGTTCTAAACTTACGCACTAACGTTGACATCTCAAAGAAAATTTCGCGAGCACTCGCTTGGAACAAACATACGCACGACTTCTAAGATTATTTTGAAAATTCCAGAATTTATGTAAAATTCCATGATATTTCCAGGTGTTTTCCAGGTTATGTCGAATTCCATGATATTTCCATGATTCCAGAAATTCCATGATAACTGGACACCATGTTCTTCTGGGGTCCCGTTCAGGTCCGGTGAGTCATCGCCGCGCGAGTCTTTGTGGGGGGATGAGACCAGAAAGTGACGGAGGAAGAATGAGAAAATGAAACTCTACGAGTCGCCAAACGTGACCGCGGGCGAATACCAATACGCGGGTATACTGTACCTACAGCCACGTGTCTATTGTAGAAAAATTGTATGCCATATTTTTTATCCACTTACTCGAATGTGACGAATATAGCCGCGGATCCTCGCGCGTATGCCCGCACCTGGCGATGAGATCTTTCCGCGCTCTTTGCCCCTTTCCCGTATACGTTGGTTAATTCGTCCAATTTTACACGCAGTTTCTTTGCGAAGAAAAACTTTCTTCCTTCGTCTTCTCTAGCAGGTACCTATGATGCATGAATTATAGGAGGCGATCTGCCGGTATCGTTCGATCGCGTATGATTCTCCGTATGCACTCGAGTACCGTTACAGAAAAGTATCGCGCTTCCTTATTGTTCATTATATGGGTAGTATAATCTGTCACCTATAGTCACCTATAGTCTGACCGCCGATAATAGGAAGTCGATTTGTTGGTTGGGCCTCGATACTGCGTACGTACCGTTTCATGACAACCACCTGTCGATTGGTTTTCAAACTTTGTGTTGAAAAACGAGAATGCGAAAGAACGAACGAACATGAGTAGGTATAGGTATATGCATATACATATATACATTTCGTATCCGCAGTTTTCCGCAGGATTACCGATACGTCCTGAGCCTGCAGGTTCGCGGTTCGTGTTGTAACAACTCGGATTTCCTGGTGGGCAGTTTAGTCCGCTCGGTCAGCGGGGTCGCTGAACTCGAGGTATCCCGCACACGACTCTGCCGCAGCGTAAACTCTTCCTCGCCTCAAATCATCTTGCGCTTATCCTCGCTTACGCTTTTATATTCGCGGCAACATGACGTAATAATCTGACGATTATAATCTGCAGACTGCAACTGGTATAATAACCATGAAACGTGGCATATTATAGATTTGTGGAATAAAGTGGCACGTTGCGTTAATGTTTCGGAACTATTATAACCATTGGTCCGAGATGACGGAGACAGAGAGAGAAAGACAGAGACAGAGATAGATAGACAGTTAGATAGATAGATAGAGAGAGCAATCAAAGAGGGAAATTGAGTAACGTTTTCTCCTCGACCTCCGCGGAGGGTCCCCCGGATTTATCGTCGTTTTTTCAATCGAAGAAGAACACGATGAGGTGTCTTTGAAAGGTACCGAGAACCCGCTATGCCTATACGAGATTCCGAAGTCGAGAGGCGTTATTATTCTAGCGGCACTTTAGCAGCGCCGCAGTACTGTGCGCCCGCGCCGTGCGGTGTAGTATGACGGGTTGGACGGCATAGTATAGGAGGTCTTACCTACCTATAATGCCGCGATCTGCAAAATCAAACTTTGACCAACCAACCGGGCGGACTCTGGCATAGATATACATAGGTATACTATACAAGTATACGTATTTCCTATATCAAGGATTCCGTAGCGCGAGTTTGTTTGTACACATACCTAGTGATTAATGAATCAGAGGTGGTCACTTTCAGTGGAACTTATTTGTTTACAGCAAATTGTCTTGTTATTTTTTTTTTTTTCATTTCTAAGCGTATCGTTTCGATGATTTCCCACGCGAACTCTACGTAATCTTGTCTACGGCTGAATAAAACGTTGGGTCAAAAGTGATCACCTCTGATTCCTCACACTGCGCGAACAAGCGCGCGGTACCGAATCCCTGGAAGCCCTCCAGCGCGGTTGGGTCGAGTTTCCGACCGTGCGTGTCTTACCTGAAAACACTTGCCTGGGCAGCCCCTTATACACACCCTAGATGTAGTACGTGCGGAGTAAACATTCACACCCCGTCTTTTACTCCAATCTTGACGCTGTACGCGTAGGTATTACGTGAAAATCCGATTTGGTCCGACTCCTCCAGCTGGCCATCACTAGTGCGACTGTGCGAAGAATACTGGTGTACAGTTATCATTCCCGAACGTTGAAGAACCTTTGATTGGAATAACAATAAGTAGTTACACAACCGCTGGAAAAAGAAAGACTTGGAATTGAAACTGAAATTCTATCGGAACCAAAAAAAAAAAAAGAATAGAATGTCGCCAATTAGCTCCGTTCGGTCTGCGGCGATGCAAATAACAGGATCGATCTATCGCGCGGGTTGCTGAAATTTGTCTGTTCGTTGAGCCGTAGGTATGTAATATAAAATGATTCTACACGTACAGATGAGTATACTCATCGACTGTTCGCCGCACATGCGGGTATTCAACAACCTTTGTCTTGGCAAACGCCAAACACAGGCACCCGTATAAGGGTATACTGTACGTATACGCAATTTGGTTGATTGTTTGTCGAGGATCAGCGAACGTCTTGTGCTAATTGGTCACAGGCCAGTGACGAATGATTATTATCATCATCATCGTCAATGTAGGTATGTTTGCACCACATACATGTATACATCGTGTGATACTCTCGCTTATACAGGGTGGGGCATTTAAAGTGACCAGGGCGATTTTCTCGAAAACGAAGCAAAATGTCAAGAAAAGTTTCAGACGAGAGCTGTAGGGTTTTGAAGGGGTCAGAACATAGCGCGTTCGAAGTTTTATTAAGTGGAGGCGCCAAGGAGATACGAAGGTCACCTTTGGTTTTTCGAATGGGATGGTGTATTTTTCATTTTGAAAATGAAAAGAGTATTCAATTTCGAGTATAAAAGTATTAGTACACCAGTGTCCTAAAATTGACACTCAACAGGATATTTCAAAAATAAGAAAAAGATGTCCGTTCTCCACTTGTCTCAATAACTATCATTGAACAACATACGTCGACAACTTTGTGTTCGTTTACATCACACAAGCCTTAGAGGCATTGTTTTCATACGGGGATACGTGAAAAATAAGGTTTATCAAGAAGTGCCGACTACACGTGCGAATATGCGCCAACCGATTATTGATGCCTGTGCGAATATCACTGAAGACACTTTGATGAAAGTTTAAGATTCTTTTATAAAACGCTTCCAGAAGTGTATTAAAGTTAATGGCCATCATTTCGAACATTTGATAAAATGGTAAATTTATTCCACGTAAAGTGGAGAACGGACATCTTTTTCTTATTTTTGAAATATCCTGTTGAGTGTCAATTTTAGGACACTGGTGTACTTATACTTTTATACTCAAAATTGAATACTCTTTGGATATTCAAAATAAAAAATACACCATCCCATTTGAAAAACCAAAGGTGACCTTCGTATCTCCTTGGCGCTTCCACTTAATAAAAATTCGAACGCGCTATGTTCTGTCCCCTTCAAAACCCTACAGCTCTCGTCTGCAACTTTTCTTGACATTTTGCTTCGCTTTCGACAAAATCGCCCTGGTCACTTTAAATGCCCCACCCTGTATGTATACTTGAAATGTTGGCACATGTAAAACGCACAAAGAGATTACCAATCTCGCTTATTCTCCCACCAAACTATAGAGGTAGGTAGTGGGTTTCGCGTTCGTATATCCGGTCCGGAATATCGAAATTTGGTTGGTATATTATGTCGGAAGACAAAGGCCGTATTTCATTATCTCGCCGGCGTTGCCTCTGATATACGTTAGGTACGGTGCGTTTGTTCCATTCGAATTTTTCATACAGCTATAGGGCAACACAACGACAGTTTCGAAACCATCTCGCAAAGACAATATATCGTACACATTGCAGCCAGCTCCTCCAGCTACCTACTTTCCTCCCATGCACGGTTCGGAATATTAATCGACTTTGTTCCTGCAATATGACGATTATTGACTCGTCATCTCCTTTTTCTTCCCCAGCAACTGTGGCGGTCGCCAGCAGGGTGCAGATCGAATGCGCGAGCGAGTCGATCATAGTGCATATCTCGACGGAGGGTAACTCTGCCTTCCACGGTCTCGTGTACCCGCGAGGACTTTCGAAGAACAGCTCTTGCCTTCACGAATACAGGAGTCAGCCAGCACCGATAACGTACATCCTGCCGCTGAGGTCGTGCAACACCATGCCGACCGAATTGGTGAGTAATAAGGGGGTCCATCTCCATATTTATAAGTATGTTATAGGTATGTATACGCATAGATATTATAGGTATATAACAATAACTGTATATACCTATACGTGTACATGAAATGTGTAGAAACACGTATATCGAGTACCTAGGTATAGCTAGGTACTCGAAATTATAATTGACGTTGATGAGAGAAAAGGAAAGGGAATAAAGTGCGCGGACAAAGTACAGGTATATAGCGGAACTCGAGCAGCAATCTTCTGATAATATAGGGAGGTTCGGTAGGGGGTACGGCTACATCTTATACCGGTGGCTTAGAATCTGGTGTTGGTAGGTACCTACATACCTGTAAGATATAGCGCAAGGAACGCTGTAGGTATATATATGTATATAGTATATATATGTATACCTATACCCGTGCCAGAAGAGCCCGGTCACATAACGGTCCAGTTATGGAAGCAAGGAAGCCATCGCAATCAGAATCAGTCATCAGAATTGCCTTTTGCACAGCTCGAGCGGGGCGTCGGAGGATCGAGATGTGGGATCGTTGTCTAGGTGTTAAAACACGCGTACTATTAATCGTCATGAGGTGTCGAGGTATAGGGATACGGTTTATAGTAGGTGTCACAAGCTGCATTGTTTCGATCGAATGCTGGAGGTTGGATCGGATCGATGGAGTCGCCCCGTTCTCGTCCCCGTACCTTTGCGACGTCTCTGTTTCTCAGCCCGCCAAAGCAACCGTTCCGTTCTACCATTCTTTCATTATTCCGCGGTTCTTTTCATTCCAGAGTTCTCTCACGCGAGTCAGGTTGGGTAACGGCGTTTGTCATTCAAGTATGCAACTGTTTACTATCGGCCACAAACATGTATGTGTGAATTGTATATGTGTATGTGCACATGTATATGTGTAGGCAGTACTATACTCTCATACTCACCTGCCCCAGCCGCCCACATAAGTGAACCACCCCAAAGTAAACGATACGGTGGTCAAAAACTGCATGATTTTCCACGTTCTACTAAACTCGCCGGGAGGATTAAAAAATGGTACATACACTTATATCAACTGTTCTCCTGCAATTATAAGAATTGCACTTATTTTGACAGTGATATACCTACCCACTGACAACTGGAAATCGGTGAAAATCGAACAAACATGAAACATCTAGTTTTCAACTTTTATTAGCAATTTTCGGTTTGTGCGCATTTGTTTTTTTACTCTTTATTAATCAGTTTATCTTGAAATCTTTGCATTCCAACAGCGCGTATCTTTCAGATTCTTCGGCTTCTCAACAACAAAATTGTAGCTTCATTCTCGTACTTTCCAGCAAAAAAAAAAAAAAAAATTTTTCGGAAATCAATTGACGCGTTCACATTTTATTTACGTTTTGAAATGAATCGTTTGCTTTTCACCGTTCCGTCAATGGACATGCGCTTGTACGTACATAAAGTAGGTACCGCGTAGTACGCGCAATCCGAGCTGATTTGCGACAAGTTTGATTAGTTTAATGAAGCGGCTTATGTATATTCCCCTGTTGTCTTACCGTCTACCGATTCTTTCTAGTTGCGTCAGGCCGTCAGTACGATTATATGTATTATAGCGAGCGTAGAAATAGACCTTCCACTCTGGTATACCTATGTATGTAGCTATACCAGCTACGTATACCGCTATATTAGTAATCGGAAACTGAATTAGTCATAAATTGTGGTGTTGCGATTGGGGGGAAAAGGAGACATTTGGCCATGAGTCGGTGCCGCGGGCAGCCGGTGCAAACTTGAACGCGGGTTCCTACGGGTACCGCGACGACCGCTTGAAAGAGTAAGCGTTGCCGATGCCAATGCCAAAGTCTGCAGCAGCAGAATAATTGAAGTCGAATACACGTAGGTATATCGTAACATCGTGAACGAACCTTTTGCAAATGAGAGTTCGGACGATAAACGCTGCAATCGCACAGATTATAAGCAATGGAACCTCGTAGGCGGTACACTACACGAGTACATTGTATTCAAACCTACACGCATGTATGTACATGCACAGGCATATTGGGTATATACTCGTACGAGTATCGCGTATAACAACGATAATCTTCTGGTCGCGAATATGGATTATGCACTGTAAATTATAGGTAGGTATATCGTAGGTGTAAATCAATCGCCCGATGAAAACTATGCCCACGACAGTCTGGCTCCGGCACCGAATTTGCCAAGGTCGTGCAAAGGACGTAGCCCGGATACGATCCTAAGTTCATTTTTAGCAATGGCATGGCGTTACGTAAAAATCACTCCGAAGATTGTTGAACGATGTGCAAGTCAGATTTCGGATGAATTTTCCTGTCAACGTTGCAGTGAGACTAACCGCGGTACGTGCTGGTGTGGCTGGTGTGTACCTACTGCACGCATAGTACACACGGTCATTGTCGTCGTATTAATTCTAAGTGTAGGTGTATGTTGGAGATATTTGTTTTCTCCGGCGGGAGGACTTCGGGATGGCCGCGGCGGCGCGTTCTGCTTGACCAAGGTGAAAGTGAAATTTCGGTACGGATTCTCATACACGGAGAGAAATGAAATTGCTGTATTAGCAATTGGTGCTTTGCTAACGTTCGATTTGTCAAAAGAGCAACCTTTCTTGCTGATGCGACACTCTATCTTGCTCTATTAGCTAGCGGACGATTGTTAAAGCGGCGAATGATTCTTGCTGCGATAAAAATTGCTGTTTCAGCAAAGTACTAGTTCTATCTGCGAGGCTTATCCTTGCTGCCCACCATGGTTGTCACGAGAGCAAATTACGTTGGTGGCTGAGCAAGCGCGGTAGCTGAAAATGTCCGCCACGTTTTGCGCGCTCCGCCGACGTCAGTTAGAGACGCCAAGTTGTTTGTGTTATGTTTGGTGGATTTTTTATCGTAAGTAAAGTGATTTGAACCTGTTAATCAGTTAAATAGCGAAGGTGAGGACAATACTGCAGAAATAGGGGATGAAGGAGGACATAATTAACGGGTTTGAAGGTGAGAATAAAGCATTGAATTTATAGCATAGTGTGTTTAACCTGACCTAACCTCACATTTCGTGAAGTCTGGACCTTTCATATTTTTTGGACAAGTCAATTTATTGTTATTTAAGGGGGTATATTCGTTCACGTTTATACGTATGAGCAAAAACTCTTGTGATTAAATTATTTTTTTATGGCGAATGGGGGGTTGGATAAAATCTAAAAAAAATCTTGATGTTCTGGGGTAGTTGTACCCTCATGATCCATATTTCACTTCATAAATCACTTCCGGTCGCATAAGAGTTACGCTGAATATAGAAAAATACTGATTCTCTTATAGATCCTCGGAAGGGATTCAGGGCACCGGTGGACTGATTCTGAATGCCTTGGTCCTTAATTATTCAGAGGAGATGCTATTATCAGATGAACACAGGAATGTTCGATATACATATATATGCGCAATGATATTATACGTATATATTAATAGAGGTGAATTGTACAGCTCTAGATTGTATGTGTGTTGGCAATAAATTGGAAAAAAAATATTTTGAATTGCATTTTATCTAATCATTCTGAACCTCTACGTCTGGCATGCCACATTCTTGCAGAGTTAGCAAAGTGGATTGCTGTTCCAGTAAGTAACTTGCTGGACATTGTTCCGGTGCTGTAGCTAAATATTAGTTGAATTAACACGCGATTTGCTATGACAGCATGCCAACCCTGTCGGCACAGCAGCACACACCTGCTGCATGAGCAAAGTTCGATGCTAGAACCAGCAAAGCAATTTCAGCAATCGAGAATGATCATTTTAGCATGCTACGTTGCAAGCTGTATGTTTACAATCAAAAATTGCTGAAATAGCAAGAATCTCGCTGGGCCAACAATTTATTTCTCTCCGTGTAGATGCGGCTGCAGCAGCCTTTGACGAGGCGCGTCTTTGTTTTGCTCGAGCCCCCCTACTTCTGCGACACGTCTTACGAAAGTTATATGTACAGGGTGGCCCAAAATTAGATGCGGAAAATAAAAGGGGTGATAAAGGGGGTCGAGCTGAGTAATTTGACCTTAAGAACATGTGGTCCGCGAAGTCGCGTTCGCGAGATACGGCCGGTTAAAAAGTCGTGCTAGCGTTGGTATTTAACAGCCAGATTGGCAGGGAAAATCGGTCGGTATTCTGGTTTTAGGTGCGCATGACCTTTTCATGAACAAATTTTAACGAATAAAGTGTTTGAGTTTATGATTATTCAACTGGAAATGATCGTTAACCGTACCAGTGATTGAGTGCGCCGAAATACCAGACTGCCGAACGATCTCTGCTACCAATTTGACTGCTAAATACCAATGCTGGCGCGACTTTTTAACCGGCCGTATCTCGCGAACGCGACTCCGCAGACCACATGTTATTGGGGTCAATTTACTCAGCTCGACCCCCTTTATCACCCCTTTTATTTTCCGCATCTAATTTTGGGCCACCCTGTATATTTGCAATTGTCGCGTGTAATAGACTCCAGATAACGCGGGAAAACATACGTACATGGAAGTATAGCGCGATTTGGCATGCACGGTACTGTTGTTCTTTTTCTTCCGTCTGACAATCACAACGAATCTCCTTTCTATATACCTGTACGTCAATGACAGAAGCTGCACTCCGGGGTAGCCTGAAATTGATATGGATACCCCTCAAGTGTATGATAGTACCTATACAGGTTGTACAGGTAGGTAGATACAAGTGACGGCAGTGCTCAAGTGCTTTCACGTAGAGCTTTCTCGGGCAGATCGAAAGAATACAGGCAATTTGCTGTGCTGCGGTTGGCGAAATTAACCATCGTTGGCACTAATTGTTCCTATACGATTGGACGCACGTGCTGACGATGATATTGAAAGTATATACAGGGTGTTTCCTTTAACTCTGTCAACACTTCTAGGGTATGTTGAGGCTACCTAGGCAAGCATTTAGAAGTATCGGAAATATTTTGGAAATCTTCGAAAATAGGGTTATGTAATATAGGTATAGACGACCCTGAAGGAGTCTACCTTTTCTATTGCTAGATACTTCAATTCAGGCCGATACCATCCTCCATAAGTCAAACCCTTGCGTGTCTAATTCAATTCTCACAACCTAAGGAAGAATAAGGATAAAAGACGAAAAAGAAAGAATACATCATCATAGCTATAGGTACTCGTGTGTAGGTACGCCATCGCAATGATAACCAATTAGAATCCTGCATTTCGACCGTATTATCAAATGATATGGGTGTGGCGTCGCAGCTCATTTAACGGCTCCGTACCTGCGATATCCCTATACAGTATACATACCTATACAGGCCATGTATGTGTACACGCGCGTCCACGCGATGATCTGCGACTCGGGCAGAACCGGTCTCTCGCAAATCACACCATCTTCTGTTCTTCATCTCTGCCTCTTCTTCTTTGTCCATTTGCACCTTTTTCATCCCTCCTCTTGTTGTCGCTCGAGTCGTCCCGTACTCTGCTCGAAGGGCGGAATGCGAAATGCGAAATGCGAATCACACCGTGTCATATAGAGTCTATCCAGCGGGTACGCACGTCACACGTTCCGTACAAGGACGCAACCTCTCGCAGGAGTTGAGCGAGAGACCATTCGCATTGAACGTAGGTTAGAACGTCAGTTGGAAGGAACCGCGTGGGCGTGCGCATCTTGTAAACCGCAAGCAGGTGATCCAACGAAAATCCCGAGAGACGAATCAATTTTATGATGTTATATTATACGGGGGGCGGGATGGGAGTCCGTACATATATATCCAAGATATATATATATATACATATATATAGGCTTGTGGCTGTCTACATATATATGGACCCACAAACCTATATCAATGCTATATATATGGCATATATATATATGTATATCTTGGATAGCATTGATATAGGCTTGTGGCTCCATATACAGGGTGTTTCCTTTAACTCTGTCAACACTTTTAGGGTATGCTGGGGCTGCCTAGACGAGCATTTTGAGGTAAGGCAACCATGGTCGGAAACTCATCCTAACGGCTGTGGAGGGCTTTGAAGGATTTGGTACCATGCGCTTGTTCGTGTGTATTCAATCAGCTGTGATCACTTTCGACCGAACGTTTTATTTACAAAGTTCTTGTATAAAACCAACAGAACGATAAATTTTGAAGAAAACGATAAACAATCAGAAAAGTAACGAATCAATTAATGAAACGTTGGGTCGAAAGTGATCAAATCTGATTGAATACACACGAACAAGCGCGTGGTACCAAATCCTTCAAAGCCCTCCACAGCCGTTAGGATGAGTTTCCGACCATGGTTGCCTTACCTCAAAATGCTCGTCTAGGCAGCCCCAACATACCCTAAAAGTTTTGACAGAGTTAAAGGAAACACCCTGTATATGTAGACAGCCACAAGCCTATATCAGTGCTGTTCGAAAAATCGCCAAGAATCATCAATCCTATATGCTATTTATACATCCATCTCCCGCATGGAAGAGGCGAGAAGATGATAGAGGATTCAAATGGCGATGGTATATCTATACGTAGGTATACGTTGGTACGAGTATAAGGATGCAACGTACGGCGGTACCGCGCGGTCTGTGCATCCTTCAAACCTTTGTTGAAGGTCACATTCCTTGCAGGATCCGACCAAGAGGTTTTACCTGGAGCATGGAACCGGCTTTTCGAGTAGGTGTAGGTATTTGTCTTCTCTGGCTCAACGCGCTAAACGCAGGCCACACATTCACGGGCGAAAGTCTACCGGAAAGAGAGAGGACACGAGCATTTCAACGGAGATGAATATCTAGGTAACAAACATACGGAATATCGCCGGACGTTTTCGTTAATCCAAGTGACCTGGGCTCTGATTCTAGAAATGTATCCCAATGTATCACGGGCCGGATACGCCGTCTATTACAGCTGTTCCTCCATTATCATCGTCATCATCATCAACTGTATTGTCATCATTATGAGGATTCATCATTATCATTATTATATTATTGCAGTATACGTAATACGTAATACGATGTTGTCCTTCGATCTTCCAAACGTTGACGCATTGACTAAAATACCACGGCCACCGCGTCTGGACTGCAGACATCCAATATGTATAGGTATAATATACCAGAATATACCTACCTGCGTACCCACGTCCACTATATAGAAACTCTTGAGATATCGTATCGTCGTTCAATTTTTTCTCACAAACGATTCATCAAATTCCCAATCAGCGTTTTTTGTCGCGTGCTTTTTACTTGCTGCCTGTAGACGAGATCGAGAATAATTATCGAGAATAATTATCGTTACGTATTGACGATAATGTAGTGCCCGCTAGTTCGCAAATGCGACGCATCGGGAACGCAACGAGAACAAGGTTGTCAATCCTGTTGGTTGCCCCCGCATTATTATATTGCAGTACAGTCCGAGCCGCGTTATCCCACTGTGCAGCTAGAGTAAACAAGTAGGTATGTAAGTTTGCAAGTAGCGCGGTGATGTCATATTCAAAAGCGTAGCATACATGTAGCCCTGAATCAGCTAACGCAATTGGGCGAGAGACGGGCCCCGTTTGAAGACCGCTCGGCCCCGACTCCGCTCTTTAATCGGGGTTCGACTGTGCACCTGACAACGGGTGCCGACAGACGCCACTATCCCCCGTTTTGCACAATCCACACAGGCGACAAAGTGATTTCCATTATCACAGACAACTTGATCTCAATATCATATCGTGTACGTACGGCCTACATCTTGTATGCGTGTATGGGGACCGCGCGTGAAATTGACAGTAGCGGCAAATCGGTCACTACAGGCCATATATCTGCCCCCAGTGGCGGGAAATTTCCCCTGTTCACGCCGATACTGGACCGAAAGCTAATATCGCTACCGAAAGCACATCTTGAACCAATCGATATAAAACACTTTACCAATCATACACCGAAAAGACACAATTCTCGTCGGTTCAAAATTCCGTGTATTGGGGACAATGCAATGTCGAGAAATTATCGCGAGTCCGCCTGTAAACGTTACTCTTGTGTTTTTTCCCTCGGCTTGTAGTAACTGATTCACTGATTCGACGCTGCTTGCGATTTCACACTCCCGCTCGATCCCTGTACGAAGTGGGTGATTCGGCGAAATAAAAGTAAAATAATAAAAATAAATAATAAAGATATAGGCAGTCTCGACCGTCGGTGAGATTGGAGACGTCCGCTTTGGGCGGGCTGTCGGCGAATTCGCATAACCGCCCACCCATGCACGCCAAACGGCAACCCCCGTGTGCCCACCACCGTGGCGGATCTACTGCATACCTATAACATGAGGGAATACAATAAGCGACTAAATTTAGGCTGCGTCGTGGCTACGCGGTGGAAAATGTTTCGTACTTTTTCAAAATCAACAATCATTATTAATTTTCTTATTTACTTGCTTCGGGAGGCTTGTAAGGACTTTTGTAATGAATTTTGGAAAAGTTCGATAAAACCTGAGGGGGGCCCACTTTGCCCGCTTTTTCCCCTGGTTTTCGTGAAATACATTTTATTCGACGTTACAATCCTCCCGACGCGAGTAAATGAATAACGTCTTTATAATGATCGTATTTTGACAAAGTATATGAGAACATTTTCAGGAGGGCCCACTTCGCCCGCAATTTTTCAACTTTGCGGTAGACGATAATCTTCGGTCGGATTTTCGTTTTTACGTGAAAATGAAAAGATTCAATGACTAAAAACTCAACTCGCAACATTATTTCCTCAAGGGGTCCACTTTGGCCGGCCCTCCCCTATATACCTACGTGCGATGCGTTGACGCAGTACTTATCCACGAGTATAGACTATAGGTGGATGCCAAGAGATCCGCCGGTGAAGGTATACCAGGCATACCTCTACCCGGTATATACCGTAAAGTATATATGTATAGACGCTAGTATAATATAAGGACGGACCGGGCGATGCACCCGCGAGATTGCAGATATCCTTGCCGAGGACGGCAAGAGGGACTGAGCGAAGGTCGTTGCCAGGAACTTGCGGATGGATTATTATTTCTCCGTAGTCGATCCGTTGCAGCATGCAACAATTGTTGGTTACCGCGTTACCGCCGCCGAGACGCCTACTCGGTGCAGCGCCGAGCTGTACCTACCGCCAAAAGCCAGTCCGTAGCGGCAAGAAGCGAATATGCGCCAGGTTTTTTTTACCCCAGCGGTCTTACGGTTGCAGCCCGGTGAAAAAGTTATTCGAACAATATAATAGCCCCTGCCGTTGACTCGTTTGGCTTTGTTATATTCGTATCCGGTATTAGAGGTATATTATAGGTAAACTGCAGAGAAGCTGAGAGTCGTAGAATCCATAATTAAGGAAGGAGCGAAACTCACGGCCATCAGGCGGCTATACGAATAGCGGGTATATACCTATACACGTGTGTAGGAGGATGAAAGCGACAAAAGGTATACCTACGTATACGTATTGTACCTACATTAGATATATGTATATGGATAAGAAAAGAGAAACTTTGAGTAGAATAACTATAATTATTATTTT
>JAEUYN010000248.1:0-15399 GCA_018257835.1 Euura lappo | reverse complement strand
TCCTACACCGTACTTGTAGGACCCTATGCTGTCGCGTAAAATCGTCGAGGTGTGGATATTTCAAAATTTCGGTACGAAAAAATAATTACTCGCGACCCATGTGAGGGAATATCTGCCCCACGATCCTACATCGTACTTGTGGGACCCTCTGCTGTCGCTCAATATCATTGAGGTGTGGATATTTCAAAATTTCGGTACGAAAAAATAATTACTCGCGACCCATGTGAGGGAATATCTGCCCCACGATCCTACATCGTACTTGTTGGACCCTCTGCTGTCGCGTAAAATCGTCGAGGTGTGGATATTTCAAAATTTCGGTACGAAAAAATAGTTACTCGCGACCCATGTGAGGGAATATCTGCCCCACGATTCTACATCGTACTTGTGGGACCCTCTGCTGTCGCTCAATATCATTGAGGTGTGGATATTTCAAAATTTGGGTACGAAAAAATAGTTACTCGCGACCCATGTGAGGGAATATCTGCCCCACGATCCTACATCGTACTTGTGGGACCCTCTGCTGTCGCTCAATATCATTGAGGTGTGGATATTTCAAAATTTCGGTACGAAAAAATAGTTACTCGCGACCCATGTGAGGGAATATCTGCCCCACGATCCTACATCGTACTTGTAGGACCCTCTGATGCCGCGCAGTATCGTCGAGGGGTGGATATTTCAAAATTTCGCTACGAAAAAATAGTTATTCGCGACCCATGTGAGGGAATATCTGCCCCACGATCCTACATCGTACTTGTAGGACCCTCTGATGCCGCGCAGTATCGTCGAGGGGTGGATATTTCAAAATTTCGGTACGAAAAAATAGTTACTCGCGACCCATGTGAGGGAATATCTGCCCCACGATCCTACACCGTACTTGTGGGACCCTCTGCTGTCGCGTAAGATCGTCGAGGTGTGGATATTTCAAAATTTCGGTACGAAAAAATAGTTACTCGCGACCCATGTGAGTGAATATCTGCCCCCCGATCGTACATCGTACTTGTAGGACCCTCTGCTCTCGCGTAATATCGTCGAGGGGTGGATACTTCAAAATTTTGTTACGAAAAAATAGTTACTTGCGAGCCATGTGAGTGAATATCTGCCCCCCGATCCTACATCGTACTTGTAGGACCCTCTGCTGTCGCGCAATATCGTCGAGGGGTGGATTTTTTAAAATTTCGGTACGAAAAAATGGTGAACCTCGACCCATGTGAGTGAATATCTGCCCCACGATCCTACATCGTACTTGTAGGACCCTCTGATGCCGCGCAGTATCGTCGAGGGGTGGATATTTCAAAATTTCGGTACGAAAAAATAGTTATTCGCGACCCATGTGAGGGAATATCTGCCCCACGATCCTACATCGTACTTGTAGGACCCTCTGCTGTCGCGAAATATCGTCTAGGTGTGGACATTTCAAAATTTCGGTACGAAAAAATAGTTACTCGCGACCCATGTGAGGGAATATCTGCCCCACGATCCTACACCGTACTTGTAGGACCCTCTGCTGTCGCGTAAAATCGTCGAGGTGTGGATATTTCAAAATTTCGGTACGAAAAAATAGTTACTCGCGACCCATGTGAGGGAATATCTGCCCCACGATCCTACATCGTACTTGTGGGACCCTCTGCTGTCGCTCAATATCGTTGAGGTGTGGATATTTCAAAATTTCGGTACGAAAAAATAGTTACTCGCGACCCATGTGAGGGAATATCTGCCCCACATCCTACACCGTACTTGTAGGACCCTCTGCTGTCGCGTAAGATCGTCGAGGTGTGGATATTTCAAAATTTCGGTACGAAAAAATAGTTACTCGCGACCCATGTGAGGGAATATCTGCCCCACGATCCTACATCGTACTTGTGGGACCCTCTGCTGTCGCTCAATATCGATGAGGTGTGGACATTTCAAAATTTCGGTCCGAAAACAGTTTTTTTTGACCCATGTGAGGGAATATCTGCCCCACGATCCTACATCGTACTTGTAGGACCCTCTGATGCCACGCAGTATCGTCGAGGGGTGGATATTTCAAAATTTCGGTACGAAAAAATAGTTATTCGCGACCCATGTGAGGGAATATCTGCCTCACGATCCTACATCGTACTTGTGGGACCCTGCTGTCGCTCAATATCGATGAGGTGACATTTAAAAATTTCGATACGAAAAATAGTTACTCGCGACCCGTGTGAGTGAATATCTGCCCCACGATCCTACATCGTACTTGTAGGACCCTCTGCTGTCGCGAAATATCGTCGAGGTGTGGATGTTTCAAAATTTCGGTCCGAAAAAATAGTTACTCGCGACCCGTGTGAGTGAATATCTGCCCCACGATCCTACATCGTACTTGTAGGACCCTCTGCTGTCGCGGAATATCGTCGAGGGGAGGATATTTCAAAATTTCGGTACGAAAAAATAGTTACTCGCGACCCATGTGAGGGAATATCTGCCCCACGATCCTACACCGTACTTTTAGGACCCTCTGCTGTCGCGTAAAATCGTCGAGGTGTGGATATTTCAAAATTTCGGTACGAAAAAATAATTACTCGCGACCCATGTGAGGGAATATCTGCCCCACGATCCTACATCGTACTTGTAGGGACCCTCTGCCGTCGCGTAAAATCGTCGAGGTGTGGATATTTCAAAATTTCGGTACGAAAAATAATTACTCGCGACCCATGTGAGGGAATATCTGCCCCACGATCCTACATCGTACTTGTAGGACCCTCTGATGCCGCGCAGTATCGTCGAGGGGTGGATATTTCAAAATTTCGGTACGAAAAAATAGTTACTCGCGACCCATGTGAGTGAATATCTGCCCCACGATCCTACATCGTACTCGTAGGACCCTCTGCTGTCGCGGAATATCGTCGAGGGGTGGATATTTCAAAATTTCGGTACGAAAAAATAGTTACTCGCGACCCATGTGAGTGAATATCCGCCCCACATCGTACTTGTAGGACCCTCTGCTGTCGCGGAATATCGTCGAGGGGTGGATATTTCAAAATTTCGGTACGAAAAAATAGTTACTCGCGACCCACGTGAGGGAATATCTGCCCCACGATCCTACATCGTACTTGTGGGACCCTCTGCTGTCGCTCAATATCGTTGAGGTGTGGATATTTCAAAATTTCGGTACGAAAATAGTTACTCGCGACCCATGTGAGGGAATATCTGCCCCACGATCCTACACCGTACTTGCAGGACCCTCTGCTGTTGCGTAAAATCGTCGAGGTGTGGATATTTCAAAATTTCGGTACGAAAAAATAATTACTCGCGACCCATGTGAGGGAATATCTGCCCCACGATCCTACACCGTACTTTTAGGACCCTCTGCTGTCGCGTAAAATCGTCGAGGTGTGGATATTTCAAAATTTCGGTACGATAAAATAGTTACTCGCGACCCATGTGAGGGAATATCTGCCCCACGATCCTACACCGTACTTTTAGGACCCTCTGCTGTCGCGTAAAATCGTCGAGGTGTGGATATTTCAAAATTTCGGTACGAAAAAATAATTACTCGCGACCCATGTGAGGGAATATCTGCCCCACGATCCTACATCGTACTTGTGGGACCCTCTGCTGTCGCGTAATATCGTCGAGGGGTGGATATTTCAAAATTTTGGTACGAAAAAATAGTTATTCGCGACCCATGTGAGTGAATATCTGCCCCACGATCCTACATCGTACTTGTAGGACCCTCTGCTGTCGCGTAAGATCGTCGAGGTGTGGATATTTCAAAATTTCGGTACGAAAAAATAGTTACTTGCGACCCATGTGAGGGAATATCTGCCCCACGATCCTACATCGTACTTGTGGGACCCTCTGCTGTCGCTCAATATCATTGAGGTGTGGATATTTCAAAATTTCGGTACGAAAAAATAGTTACTCGCGACCCATGTGAGGGAATATCCGCCCCACGATCCTACATCGTACTTGTGGGACCCTCTGCTGTCGCTCAATATCATTGAGGTGTGGATATTTCAAAATTTCGGTACGAAAAAATAGTTACTCGCGACCCATGTGAGTGAATATCTGCCCCACGATCCTACATCGTACTTGTAGGACCCTCTGCTGTCGCGGAATATCGTCGAGGGGTGGATATTTCAAAATTTCAGTACGAAAAAATAGTTACTCGCGACCCATGTGAGTGAATATCTGCCCCACGATCCTACATCGTACTTGTAGGACCCTCCGCTGTCGCGGAATATCGTCGAGGGGTGGATATTTCAAAATTTCGGTACAAAAAAATAGTTACTCGCGACCCATGTGAGGGAATATCTGCCCCACGATCCTACATCGTACTTGTAGGACCCTCTGCTGTCGCGTAAGATCGTCGAGGTGTGGATATTTCAAAATTTCGGTACGAAAAAATAGTTACTCGCGACCCATGTGAGGGAATATCTGCCCCACGATCCTACATCGTACTTGTGGGACCCTGCTGTCGCTCATCATTGAGGTGTGGATATTTCAAAATTTCGGTACAAAATAGTTACTCGCGACCCGTGTGAGTGAATATCTGCCCCACGATCCTACATCGTACTTGTAGGACCCTCTGCTGTCGCGTAATATCGTCGAGGGGTGGGTGTTTCACAATTTCGGTACGAAAAAATAATTAATCGCGACCCATGTCAGTGAATATCTGCCCCACGATCCTACATCGTACTTGTGGGACCCTCTGCTGTCGCTCAATATCGATGAGGTGTGGACATTTCAAAATTTCGGTACGAAAAAATAGTTACTCGCGACCCATGTGAGGGAATATCTGCCCCACGATCCTACATCGTACTTGTAGGACCCTCTGCTGTCGCGTAATATCGTCGAGGGGTGGATATTTCAAAATTTCGGTACGAAAAAATAGTTACTCGCGACCCATGTGAGGGAATATCTGCCCCACGATCCTACACCGTACTTGTAGGACCCTCTGCTATCGCTCAATATCATTGAGGTGTGGATATTTCAAAATTTCGGTACGAAAAAATAGTTACTCGCGACCCATGTGAGGGAATATCTGCCCCACGATCCTACATCGTACTTGTAGGACCCTCTGCTGTCGCGAAATATCGTCTAGGTGTGGATATTTCATAATTTTGATACGGAAAAATAGTTACTCGCGACCCATGTGAGGGAATATCTGCCCCACGATCCTACATCGTACTTGTAGGACCCTCTGCTGTTACGAAATATCGTCTAGGTGTGGATATTTCAAAATTTCGGTACGAAAAAATAGTTACTCGCGACCCATGTGAGGGAATATCTGCCCCACGATCCTACATCGTACTTGTGGGACCCTCTGCTGTCGCTCAATATCGTTGCGGTGTGGATATTTCAAAATTTCGGTACGAAAAAATAGTTACTCGCGACCCATGTGAGGGAATATCTGCCCCACGATCCTACACCGTACTTGTAGGACCCTATGCTGTCGCGTAAGATCGTCGAGGTGTGGATATTTCAAAATTTCGGTACGAAAAAATAATTACTCGCGACCCATGTGAGGGAACATTCTACCCACCATCCTACATCGTACTGCGGGGACCCTCTGCTGTCGCTCAACATCGTTGAGGTGTGGATATTTCAAAATTTCGGTACGAAAAAATAGTTATTCGCGACCCATGTGAGGGAATATCTGCCCCACGATCCTACATCGTACTTGTAGGACCCTCTGATGCCGCGCAGTATCGTCGAGGGGTGGATATTTCAAAATTTCGGTACGAAAAAATAGTTATTCGCGACCCATGTGAGGGAATATCTGCCCCACGATCCTACATCGTACGTGTAGGACCCTCTGATGCCGCGCAGTATCGTCGAGGGGTGGATATTTCGAAATTTCGGTACGAAAAAATAGTTATTCGCGACCCATGTGAGGGAATATCTGCCCCACGATCCTACATCGTACTTGTAGGACCCCCTGATGCCGCGCAGTATCGTCGAGGTGTGATATTTCAAAATTTCGGTACGAAAAATAGTTACTCGGTGACCCATGTGAGGGAATATCTGCCCCACGATCCTACACCGCAATTTAGGACCTCTGCTGGTCGCGTAAAATCGTCGAGGTGGATATTTCAAAATTTCGGTACGAAAAATAATTACTCGCGACCCATGTGAGGGGAATATCTGCCCGACGATCCTACATCGTACTTGTAG
Source organism: Euura lappo (assembly GCA_018257835.1). Taxonomy (NCBI): domain Eukaryota; kingdom Metazoa; phylum Arthropoda; class Insecta; order Hymenoptera; family Tenthredinidae; genus Euura; species Euura lappo. The sequence continues at coordinate 9,261 of JAEUYN010000248.1, read as the reverse complement.
GACCCTCTGCCGTCGCGGAATATCGTCGAGGGGTGGATATTTCAAAATTTCGGTACGAAAAAATAGTTACTCGCGACCCATGTGAATGAATATCTGCCCCACGATCCTACATCGTACTTGTAGGCCCCTCTGCTGTCGCGTAAGATCGTCGAGGTGTGGATATTTCAAAATTTCGGTACGAAAAAATAGTTACTCGCGACCCATGTGAGGGAATATCTGCCCCACGATCCTACACCGTACTTGTGGGACCCTCTGCTGTCGCTCAATATCATTGAGGTGTGGATATTTCAAAATTTCGGTACGAAAAAATAGTTACTCGCGACCCATGTGAGTGAATATCTGCCCCACGATCCTACATCGTACTTGTAGGAGCCTCTGATGCCGCGCAGTATCGTCGAGGGGTGGATATTTCAAAATTTCGGTACGAAAAAATGGTGAATCGCGACCCATGTGAGGGAATATCTGCCCCACGATCCTACATCGTACTTGTAGGAGCCTCTGATGCCGCGCAGTATCGTCGAGGGGTGGATATTTCAAAATTTCGGTACGAAAAAATAGTTGCTCGCGACCCATGTGAGTGAATATCTGCCCCACGATCCTACATCGTACTTGTAGGACCCTCTGCTGTCGCGGAATATCGTCGAGGGGTGGATATTTCAAAATTTCGGCACGAAAAAATAGTTACTCGCGACCCATGTGCGTGAATATCTGCCCCACGATCCTACATCGTACTTGTAAGACCCTCTGCTGTCTCGCCATATCGTCGAGGGGCGGATATTTCAAAATTTCGGTACGAAAATAGCCGCCACTCGCGACCCATGCGAGGGAATATCTGCCCCACGATCCTACATCGTACTTGTAGGACCCTCTGATGCCGCGCAGTATCGTCGAGGGGTGGATATTTCGAAATTTCGGTACGAAAATATAGTTATTCGCGACCCATGTGAGGGAATATCTGCCCCACGATCCTACATCGTACTTGTAGGACCCTCTGCTGTCGCGTAAGATCGTCGAGGTGTGGATATTTCAAAATTTCGGTACGAAAAAATAGTTACTCGCGACCCATGTGAGGGAATATCTGCCCCACGATCCTACATCGTACTTGTGGGACCCTCTGCTGTCGCTCAATATCATTGAGGTGTGGATATTTCAAAATTTCGGTACGAAAAAATAGTTACTCGCGACCCATGTGAGGGAATATCTGCCCCACGATCCTACACCGTACTTGTAGGACCCTCTGCTGTCGCTCAATATCATTGAGGTGTGGATATTTCAAAATTTCGGTACGAAAAAATAGTTACTCGCGACCCATGTGAGGGAATATCTGCCCCACGATCCTACATCGTACTTGTGGGACCCTCTGCTGTCGCTCAATATCATTGAGGTGTGGATATTTCAAAATTTCGGTACGAAAAAATAGTTACTCGCGACCCATGTGAGGGAATATCTGCCCCACGATCCTACATCGTACTTGTGGGACCCTCTGCTGTCGCTCAATATCGTTGAGGTGTGGATATTTCAAATTTCGGTACGAAAATAGTTACCGCGACCCATGTGAGGGAATATCTGTCCACGATCCTACATCGTACTTGTGGGACCCCGCTGTCGCTCAATATCATTGAGGTGTGGATATTTCAAAATTTCGGTACGAAAAAATAGTTACTCGCGACCCATGTGAGGGAATATCTGCCCCACGATCCTACATCGTACTTGTGGGACCCTCTGATGCCACGCAGTATCGTCGAGGGGTGGATATTTCAAAATTTCGGTACGAAAAAATAGTTATTCGCGACCCATGCGAGGGAATATCTGCCCCACGATCCTACATCGTACTTGTAGGACCCTCTGATGCCGCGCAGTATCGTCGAGGGGTGGATATTTCGAAATTTCGGTACGAAAATATAGTTATTCGCGACCCATGTGAGGGAATATCTGCCCCACGATCCTACACCGTACTTGTAGGACCCTCTGCTGTCGCGTAAGATCGTCGAAATGTGGATATTTCAAAATTTCGGTACGAAAAAATAGTTACTCGCGACCCATGTGAGGGAATATCTGCCCCACGATCCTACATCGTACTTGTGGGACCCTCTGCTGTCGCTCAATATCGTTGAGGTGTGGATATTTCAAAATTTCGGTACGAAAAAATAGTTACTCGCGACCCATGTGAGGGAATATCTGCCCCACGATCCTACACCGTACTTGTAGGACCCTCTGCTATCGCTCAATATCATTGAGGTGTGGATATTTCAAAATTTCGGTACGAAAAAATAGTTACTCGCGACCCATGTGAGGGAATATCTGCCCCACGATCCTACACCGTACTTGTAGGACCCTCTGCTGTCGCGTAAAATCGTCGAGGTGTGGATATTTCAAAATTTCGGTACGAAAAAATAATTACTCGCGACCCATGTGAGGGAATATCTGCCCCACGATCCTACATCGTACTTGTTGGACCCTCTGCTGTCGCTCAATATCGTTGTGGTGTGGATATTTCAAAATTTCGGTAAGATAAAATAGTTACTCGCTACCCATGTGAGGGAATATCTGCCCCACGATCCTACACCGTACTTGTAGGACCCTCTGCTGTCGCGTAAGATCGTCGAGGTGTGGATATTTCAAAATTTCGGTACGAAAAAATAGTTACTCGCGACCCATGTGAGGGAATATCTGCCCCACGATCCCACATCGTACTTGTGGGACCCTCTGCTGTCGCTCAATATCATTGAGGTGTGGATATTTCAAAATTTCGGTACGAAAAAATAGTTACTCGCGACCCATGTGAGGGAATATCTGCCCCACGATCCTACATCGTACTTGTGGGACCCTCTGCTGTCGCTCAATATCATTGAGGTGTGGATATTTCAAAATTTCGGTACGAAAAAATAGTTATTCGCGACCCATGTGAGGGAATATCTGCCCCACGATCCTACATCGTACTTGTAGGACCCTCTGATGCCGCGCAGTATCGTCGAGGGGTGGATATTTCAAAATTTCGGTACGGAAAAATAGTTACTCGCGACCCATGTGAGGGAATATCTGCCCCACGATCCTACATCGTACTTGTAGGACCCTCTGCTGTCGCGAAATATTTTCTAGGTGTGGATATTTCAAAATTTCGGTACGGAAAAATAGTTACTTGCGACCCATGTGAGGGAATATCTGCCCCACGATCCTACATCGTACTTGTAGGACCCTCTGCTGTCGCGAAATATCGTCTAGGTGTGGATATTTCAAAATTTCGGTACGAAAAAATAGTTACTCGCGACCCATGTGAGGGAATATCTGCCCACGATCCTACATCGTACTTGTGGGACCCTCTGCTGTCGCTCAATATCATTGAGGTGTGGATATTTCAAAATTTCGGTACGAAAAAATAGTTGCTCGCGACCCATGTGAGGGAATATCTGCCCCACGATCCTACATCGTACTTGTGGGACCCTCTGCTGTCGCTCAATATCATTGAGGTGTGGATATTCCAAAATTTCGGTACGAAAAAATAGTTACTCGCGACCCATGTGAGGGAATATCTGCCCCACGATCCTACATCGTACTTGTGGGACCCTCTGCTGTCGCGTAAATCGTCGAGGTGTGGATATTTCAAAATTTCGGTAAGAAAAAATAGTTACTCATGACCCATGTGAGGGGAATATCTGCCCCACGATCCTACATCGTACTTGTGGGACCCTCTGCTGTCGCTCAATATCATTGAGGTGTGGATATTTCAAAATTTCGGTACGAAAAAATAGTTACTCGCGACCCATGTGAGGGAATATCTGCCCCACGATCCTACACCACTTGTAGGACCCTCTGCTGTCGCGTAAGATCGTCGAGGTGGATATTTCAAAATTTCGGTACGAAAATAGTTACTCGCGACCCATGTGAGGGAATATCTGCCCCACGATCCTACATCGTACTTGTGGGACCCTCTGCTGTCGCTCAATATCATTGAGGTGTGGATATTTCAAAATTTCGGTACGAAAAAATAGTTACTCGTGACCCATGTGAGGGAATATCTGCCCCACGATCCTACATCGTACTTGTGGGACCCTCTGCTGTCGCTCAATATCATTGAGGTGTGGATATTTCAAAATTTCGGTACGAAAAAATAGTTACTCGCGACCCATGTGAGGGAATATCTGCCCCACGATCCTACACCGTACTTGTAGGACCCTATGCTGTCGCGTAAAATCGTCGAGGTGTGGATATTTCAAAATTTCGGTACGAAAAAATAGTTACTCGCGACCCATGTGAGGGAATATCTGCCCCACGATCCTACATCGTACTTGTGGGACCCTCTGCTGTCGCTCAATATCATTGAGGTGTGGATATTTCAAAATTTCGGTACGAAAAAATAGTTACTCGCGACCCATGTGAGGGAATATCTGCCCCACGATCCTACATCGTACTTGTGGGACCCTCTGCTGTCGCTCAATATCATTGAGGTGTGGATATTTCAAAATTTCGGTACGAAAAAATAGTTACTCGCGACCCATGTGAGGGAATATCTGCCCCACGATCCTACATCGTACTTGGGGACCTCTGCTGTCGCTCAACATCATTGAGGTGGATATTTCAAAATTTCGGTACGAAAAATAGTTACTCGCGACCCATGGAGGAATATCTGCCCCAAGATCCTACATCGTACTTGTAGGACCCTCTGCTGTGGCGTGATATCGTCGAGGGGTGGATATTTCACAATTTCGGTACGAAAAAATAGTTACTCGTGACCCATGTGAGTGAATATCTGCCCCACGATCCTACATCGTACTTGTAGGACCCTCTGCTGTCGCGTAATATCGTCGAGGAGTGGATATTTCACAATTTCGGTACGAAAAATAATGAATCGCGACCCATGTGATTGAACATCTGCCCCCCGATCCTACATCGTACTTGTAGGACCCTCTGCTGTCGCGTAATATCGTCGAGGGGTGGATATTTCACAATTTCGGTACGAAAAAATAGTTACTCGCGACCCATGTGAGGGAATATCTGCCCCATTTGATCCTACACCCCGTACTTCTAGGACCCCTTCAAGGTCGCGTAAAATCGTCGAGGTGTGGATATTTCAAAATTTCGGTACGAAAAAATAGTTACTCGCGACCCATGTGAGGGAATATCTGCCCCACGATCCTACACCGTACTTGTGGGACCCTCTGCTGTCGCGTAAGATCGTCGAGGTGTGGATATTTCAAAATTTCGGTACGAAAAAATAGTTACTCGCGACCCATGTGAGGGAATATCTGCCCCACGATCCTACATCGTACTTGTGGGACCCTCTGCTGTCGCTCAATATCATTGAGGTGTGGATATTTCAAAATTTCGGTACGAAAAAATAGTTACTCGCGACCCATGTGAGGGAATATCTGCCCCACGATCCTACATCGTACTTGTGGGACCCTCTGCTGTCGCTCAATATCATTGAGGTGTGGATATTTCAAAATTTCGGTACGAAAAAATAATTACTCGCGACCCATGTGAGGGAATATCTGCCCCACGATCCTACATCGTACTTGTTGGACCCTCTGCTGTCGCGTAAAATCGTCGAGGTGTGGATATTTCAAAATTTCGGTACGAAAAAATAGTTACTCGCGACCCATGTGAGGGAATATCTGCCCCACGATCCTACATCGTACTTGTGGGACCCTCTGCTGTCGCTCAATATCATTGAGGTGTGGATATTTCAAAATTTCGGTACGAAAAAATAGTTACTCGCGACCCATGTGAGGGAATATCTGCCCCACGATCCTACACCGTACTTGTAGGACCCTCTGCTTTCGCGTAAGATCGTCGAGGTGTGGATATTTCAAAATTTCGGTACGAAAAAATAGTTACTCGCGACCCATGTGAGGGAATATCTGCCCCACGATTCTACATCGTACTTGTAGGACCCTCTGATGCCACGCAGTATCGTCGAGGGGTGGATATTTCAAAATTCCGGTACGAAAAAATAGTTACTCGCGACCCATGTGAGTGAATATCTGCCCCACGATCCTACATCGTACTTGTAGGACCCTCTGCTGTCGCTCAATATCATTGAGGTGTGGATATTTCAAAATTTCGGTACGAAAAAATAGTTACTCGCGACCCATGTGAGGGAATATCTGCCCCACGATTCTACATCGTACTTGTTGGACCCTCTGCTGTCGCTCAATATCGTTGTGGTGTGGGTATTTCAAAATTTCGGTACGATAAAATAGTTACTCGCGACCCATGTGAGGGAATATCTGCCCCACGATCCTACATCGTACTTGTTGGACCCTCTGGTGTCGCTCAATATCGTTGTGGTGTGGATATTTCAAAATTTCGGTACGATAAAATAGTTACTCGCGACCCATGTGAGGGAATATCTGCCCCACGATCCTACACCGTACTTGTAGGACCCTCTGCTGTCGCGTAAGATCGTCGAGGTGTGGATATTTCAAAATTTCGGTACGAAAAAATAGTTACTCGCGACCCATGTGAGGGAATATCTGCCCCACGATCCTACACCGTACTTGTAGGACCCTCTGCTATCGCTCAATATCATTGAGGTGTGGATATTTCAAAATTTCGGTACGAAAAAATAGTTACTCGCGACCCATGTGAGGGAATATCTGCCCCACGATCCTACATCGTACTTGTGGGACCCTCTGCTGTCGCTCAATATCATTGAGGTGTGGATATTTCAAAATTTCGGTACGAAAAAATAGTTACTCGCGACCCATGTGAGGGAATATCTGCCCCACGATCCTACATCGTACTTGTGGGACCCTCTGCTGTCGCTCAATATCATTGAGGTGTGGATATTTCAAAATTTCGGTACGAAAAAATAGTTACTCGCGACCCATGTGAGGGAATATCTGCCCCACGATCCTACACCGTACTTGTAGGACCCTCTGCTGTCGCGTAAAATCGTCGAGGTGTGGATATTTCAAAATTTCGGTACGAAAAAATAGTTACTCGCGACCCATGTGAGGGAATATCTGCCCCACGATCCTACACCGTACTTGTAGGACCCTCTGCTGTCGCGTAAGATCATCGAGGTGTGGATATTTCAAAATTTCGGTACGAAAAAATAGTTACTCGCGACCCATGTGAGGGAATATCTGCCCCACGATCCTACACCGTACTTGTAGGACCCTCTGCTGTCGCGCAAGATCGTCGAGGTGTGGATATTTCAAAATTTCGGTACGAAAAAATAGTTACTCGCGACCCATGTGAGGGAATATCTGCCCCACGATTCTACATCGTACTTGTGGGACCCTCTGCTGTCGCAGTATCGCTTCGAGGTGATATTTCAAAATTTCGGTACGAAAAATAGTTACTCGCGACCCATGTGAGTGAATATCTGCCCCACGATCCTACATCGTACTTGTAGGACCCTCTGATGCCGCGCAGTATCGTTGAGGGGTGGATATTTCAAAATTTCGGTACGTAAAAATGGTGAATCGCGACCCATGTGAGTGAATATCTGCCCCACGATCCTACATCGTACTTGTAGGACCCTCTGATGCCGCGCAGTATCGTCGAGGGGTGGATATTTCAAAATTTCGGTACGAAAAAATAGTTACTCGCGACCCATGTGAGTGAATATCTGCCCCACGATCCTACATCGTGCTTGTAGGACCCTCTGATGCCGCGCAGTATCGTCGAGGGGTGGATATTTCAAAATTTCGGTACGAAAAAATAGTTATTCGCGACCCATGTGAGGGAATATCTGCCCCACGATCCTACATCGTACTTGTAGGACCCTCTGATGCCGCGCAGTATCGTCGAGGGGTGGATATTTCAAAATTTCGGTACGAAAAAATAGTTATTCGCGACCCATGTGAGGGAATATCTGCCCCACGATCCTACACCGTACTTGTAGGACCCTCTGATGCCGCGCAGTATCGTCGAGGGGTGGATATTTCAAGATTTCGGTACGAAAAAATAGTTATTCGCGACCCATGTGAGGAAATATCTGCCCCACGCTTCTACACCGTACTTGTAGGACCCTCTGATGCCGCGCAGTATCGTCGAGGGGTGGATATTTCAAAATTTCGGTACGAAAAAATAGTTACTCGCGACCCATGTGAGGGAATATCTGCCCCACGATCCTACACCGTACTTGTAGGACCCTCTGCTGTCGCGTAATATCGTCGAGGGGTGGATATTTCACAATTTCGGTACGAAAAAATAATTAATCGCGACCCATGTCAGTGAATATCTGCCCCACGATCCTACATCGTACTTGTAGGACCCTCTGCTGTCGCGTAATATCGTCGAGGGGTGGATATTTCTGCACCCTGGGTACGAAAAAATCGTTATTCGCGACCCATGTGAGGGAATAATTCGCCCCACGATCCTACACCGTACTTGTAGGGACCCTCTGATGCCGCGCAGTATCGCCGAGGGTGGATATTTCAAAATTTCGGTACGAAAAAATAGTTATTCGCGACCCATGAGGGAAATATCTGCCCCACGATCCTGAATCGTACTCTTAGGACCCTCTGATGCCGCAAGTATCGTCGAGAGGGGTGGATATTTCAAAATTTCGGTACGAAAAAATCGTTATTCGCGACCCATGTGAGGGAATATCTGCCCCACGATCCTAAATCGTACTTGTAGGACCCTCTGATGCCGCGCAGTATCGTCGAGGGGTGGATATTTCAAAATTTCGGTACGAAAAAATAGTTATTCGCGACCCATGTGAGGGAATATCTGCCCCACGATCCTAAATCGTACTTGTAGGACCCTCTGATGCCGCGCAGTATCGTCGAGGGGTGGATATTTCAAAATTTCGGTATGAAAAAATATTTATTCGCGACCCATGTGAGGGAATATCTGCCCCACGATCATACATCGTACTTGTAGGACCCTCTGATGCCGCGCAGTATCGTCGAGGGGTGGATATTTCAAGATTTCGGTACGAAAAAATAGTTATTCGCGACCCATGTGAGGAAATATCTGCCCCACGCTTCTACACCGTACTTGTAGGACCCTCTGATGCCGCGCAGTATCGTCGAGGGGTGGATATTTCAAAAATTTCGGTACGAAAAAATAGTTATTCGCGACCCATGTGAGGGAATATCTGCCCCACGATCCTACATCGTACTTGTAGGACCCTCTGATGCCGCGCAGTATCGTCGAGGGGTGGATATTTAAAAATTTCGGTACGAAAAAATAGTTATTCGCGACCCATGTGAGTGAATATCTGCCCCACGATCCTACATCGTACTTGTAGGACTCTCTGATGCCGCGCAGTATCGTCGAGGGGTGGATATTTCAAAATTTCGG